>JAFFZH010014673.1:0-19665 GCA_018420115.1 Euura saliciscinereae
ATCTTGAGAATCGGAATTTTCATTTTTCTATGCATTTCACATGATTTCAGAGTATTTTGAAAAGATGAGTAAAAAAAAATAATGGCGTATGCGCCCTTTTACCGTTAGCTTGTGCATTTTTTTTTGTTAAAAAATAAAAATTTTGGAATTTCATCCGAAATTCGATTTATTTATGCGTTTCAGAGGTTTTTAAAGGATTTGTAAAAAAATTATATAATATAAATGAAAATGGTGGATACGACCATACATCATTAGTGAGCACGATTTTTTTTTTCTAATCTAGAAATGAAAGGATGTAACCGCCAGTACTTACGACCTTTCACCTTTATTTTTTCTTTCGGCTAATTTTCATAGATGTATGCGTTTTGGACACTATAAGAGCGAATGGCAAAGGACAACAAAAATATACGACCTTTTACCACCAAAATCAACTTTTTGGCGCATACGACCTTATACCATTAGACACGCGATATAGATAATAATTATTTTTCTAGCTATATATTTTTTTTAATATAAGGAAAATTGTCGTTTTCGTGAGAAAGATGAAGTTTTACTATGAAAACTATTCGCTAAGCGAAAGTATTGAAACAATAATAATAAAAGTCAAACTAGATTATAAAATTTGGAATATTTCGTCCGACTAACCGCAGCTTAGGCTTTCTCGGCTATTATCACTACTTTCAACTCCGTATAATTTGTTATATAATTCCAATCCAATATCTATCGTCATAATATATACTATATTTTTCTTTTATAATACTCTATTCAATAATAGAAAGATGAAAACTTCAAATTTTTAACACTAAATATTTCATTAATATTTACCTTCTAACTTTATATACTATATCGAATAATTAACTTTATAAATGCGGTCACTAATAATTTCTTTGAATCTACCTCAAGTCCTGATTGCCGAAAACGATTTTGAGACCTTGTTACGCGTAAACGCTAACTGTCAAACAATACATCATCAACTTATCGTACACTATAGGTCTATGTATACATATAATTCTGTCGGATAATTATATGCAGTGTGCAGATTATTGCGTAAAGTTTACAGAGCGAATTACCATATAAACATTATTTTGTCGTATAGCTAAATTACTGGCATTGAATAATGAAGAAAACTAGGCACGTACATGATCTACAAAGAAAAAAATAAGTCTAGGTAGAACGACATGAATAGTATGCAAATAGAAACCTACAGGACAAGAATTTCGTTTTTGTTCAGACACTCATTGCGGACAATATGAACAATGAACATGCCCACTGCATATTAGCTATGATGATGATATAGTTATTAATTGTTTTCAATATTCTGATTACAAACTATTAATATCAATATCATGCATTGACGATTAAATATTAATTGTAAAGAGATAATTGCCCCAGAATTAATGTGGCCAAGGTTACTTGCGCCACATTTTTGTATCGAATACAATATTTTTTGAATTTCTTGAATATATGTTACGGTATTTATATCTCATTCATGAATAAGTACGCAAACGCAACGATCGTTATTCAAATAATTGAAGATTTCCATTAAGAAAGGCTCTAGCCAATAATAATGCCATGCTTCAAACTTACAGCCTTAATCAATTTCGGGTCTTCAATCATTGTTTAAGTGTTACCCAGGTAAAACCCACTATTTGGAGCGCGCTAAGTTTCGTCTAACATTGACGTTATTATTAATTGAGTGTGTTTCGTATCTGCGGTTTTTTTTAACACCAGCAAGTGAAGGCATCATTTTTTAGTCTAAAAAGAAAAACAGTAAAATAGGATAAAAGCTTTCACGTGCGGCAGGGGTCAATAACGTTTTAGAATAAGTCTGTATTACTATTGAATCACAAGAAAGGAATCTCGATGTACATACGATGATTCATTCGATTAGGCGATTATCGCGTAATCACTGATCCCCTTAGACTGCGTTTTTAATGAAAATCAACGATGTGTGTGTATGACACTAGAAAATAGTATAATAATCGAATAACAAATCTATTTGATAGATAGATAAACTAGTAATGGAAAAAATAAAATATCAATTTAGCCAAAAATGTTCCATCGAACTAATCAGGCTCAAAATTATCATTTACAAATTGAGACAAGGGCGGCAAAGAATTTTTGCTGACTAATCAATATTACAATGAAAATGGCACGTGCGTTCAGTAGAACAACAATTAGTCGTTAACTTTATACACCGAAATTTAAGTTTTCACCAAATATTCAAGAGATTTGAATAATTGTCAACTAGACCAAGGACCAAGATGGATAATCCTCATTTTCGGAATGTCTTTTACTTGCATATATATTCGAATATTAAAAAACGAAGAGCAAGTTAAATAGAGTAAGATCAACAACAACCAAAGGTGTTTTTTCAGTGGGATTGCACCATCGGTTCCCCGACGAGTAATTTAACTGTAGCCAAACTGTACTTTGCGACATTGACAGAGCCACTTAATAATCCTGGCATTTCGTTCCACTATACTCGGCGGATCGCTGGGCCTCTGAGTGCAATCCTCTGTCCCAACTCTGCCAATACTGCAATTATTATTTTGCCATTGATTAGTCTGATTGTTACCAGCCCACGAGTAAAGACCCAATGCGGAGTCCACGGAGCTGACGCTATCGAAGAAAACTGGAGAAGAAGACTTTGAGTCTGGCTCCGTTATGCGATGATAATTATCCGAATCTAGACCAAGGCGATCGAAGAATATCTCCAACTGCGCAACTGACCGAGCCGGATGAGCAGATTTGGTCGAACGAATGTTATCATGACGCCAGTAACGGTCACTGATATCAGACTTTGACCGCAATATCGGTCTTCCCCTTTCTTCCTTCCAGCTGTCCGAAAACCTGATGAAAATATATTATAAAAAATTGTTTTATGACCAAAAGCTATAGTAAAAATTCAAGCGTTAGGAAGAAATTGATCATCACCTTGAGTTATGAGTGGGACTGAAGTCAGTCTGGCTGTTGCTGCTCTCTGAATCTTCCGTGTACGGCCTGACAACAGATCTCGGAGTGCCGCTTCCGTTGCTGCTTTTTCTCGACCGATCTTTTTCAGTGGAATGTTGCGTCGAAGCGCCACTGTCTCTACGAATGTGACTCCAACAGTCCTGTAACGAATGAATTGATTAATTCTGAAGACTTCGGAACGAGTACATGAGAAGTTTCGTTCTTTTCCTTGAATTTACTTACTTGAATTCTAGGAGGAGGCTCGCTTCTATGTGTGCAGTGACCCGACGAGCCACCAGAATCCCTCGCAGTGGCGCCGTGACTCAGTTTACTCGATCCTGAAGATTTCTGGGTTCTACCACCGGACGATAACACGCTACTAGCATCGCCGCCACCCGAACCGAGTGATCGCTTGATATGCCTCGAACTGAGTGAAAAAAAATTACGTTTCATCTCGAATCGAAAATTAGAAAAATTCTAGAGCTGTATAAATAAATGACAAAATATTCTCAACGGTACCTCCGGTAACAGCTGGCATCCCGTTTGAAGCTATGCTCAGAATAATCCGAGCTAGTTTCACAGTCGGGGCAGTTGATATTTGCCTGATGGTGTCGGGGCGTCGAAGGCTTGGAGGATGACTTGGATGAAGCGTGAGGCGAAAGTGAGGCTCGACGTCTTGTGCTGGTGCAGTGAAGATCCGGTAGCGATTTGTGACACACAGTGGTTTCTGCTGGTGATGAATTGCTCGATTTTTGACCAGATCTTCCCGACGAGTGAGAGTGGGAGTTGCTTCTACCGAATTTGAAGCAGATATCCAGCTGTGGACCTCGCTAAAAAAATAAGCATAAAAATTTTACTATTTTGAAACGTTGTAGGCGATTTAATTAGGAGATAAATCGAAGCGGTACATTATGAAGAACATTTTTCCATAAAATTGAGATGGTGAATTGTCAAATTTTGCAACAATTGATTATCAGCCTCAATCATAAAAGCAAGAATGAAGTAAGATGAAATTTTAAGATTTTAGTATGTATACTTGAATATTGCAAGTTCGGCTAGATCGATTCGAAAATCTATAAAAATTTGTTGAACATTAGAAGAATAAAAGTTCAAACAATTAATGATGATTCTTTATATCCAAATAAATATTGAAAGAGTTATATTCTAACAATAAGATCGGGCGACATATAATTCTAGTATTCCAATTTCCAATTATCCAAATTAATTGAACAGATTCGAAAGTAACTATTTTACTTTTTTTCATCTTCAACGACAGTAATTATGAAAAACGGAGAGAAAATGAAGGGAAAATTGAACAAGAATTTCTTCTCGATTTATTTTTCGAACCATCAACAATCGTGTCTAAAAATGACGAGGCATATGACTTGACGAGTTATTCTACCACCCGGAGGATAGGCGTTCTCAGTCCTCTCAGTTCAGACACGTCTGTCTCTGAATAACATCCCAAACTCCTAAACGCTGGGTTATAGATACCCCATAGAGTTGATACAGTATATCTTTCGGCGTCGGTTGCATATCAGTAGCAGACACACACCCTGTCCGTTCCGTGGTTTATCTCAAATCCTGACGTACCACGTACCACGTACACCAGAACTCGACAATCGGTCAATTATTATTTGAGTACACAGGTACAGAGGATACACGGTATTACGGATGTCGGCTACTTAATCACGTACAAAGCGCACGTGCTCGTCAGATAATTTTCGATCAGACGCGATAGGCGCGACACACGAACGCGTCTGCATAAAAACAAAGTCAGACTAGTGTGTGGTAACGCTAAAGTACCGATACACTCGACCGCATGATATCCTGTTTCCTACTTCCCGTATCCGGGGTACGTGAGACGAGATTGAACGCCACGATCGCGTCATGTGAGCCCATACATCATAGCATAGTTACCAGATTTTGATCATCGTCTCTGCATCCGGGAGACAGTCCTCCGGGAGAATATCTGAACTTGTCGTCTCTGTTGCTACCGATCGTTTGAACCGTGGATGAAACCGGAAGCGGGGTATCGGGGAAGAACACATTTTCCTTACTGTCAGTGTTCAGAAGTCTTCTAAGTTTCGTTTGCAACTGGTCGCTTCCGTTTCCACTCGGTGGACCGGATATCGTACGTCTTTGGGGAACCGGTACGAGACGGGGACTCTTGGGCGGCAATGTTGGCGGTGGCAGAGATCTTTGAGGACTCAATAATCCGTCAGCTGCGATCACAGACAATGTATCATCAATCCTCCATTTCTTACCATCAAATCGATTTACTTTATACAGGGTGAGTTTTCTCCGGGTCCGGATGAGGGAGGGGCTTATCACTGCTGATGCTCCGCCCCTTGCATATAAGCCCCTCCTTCGTCCGGAACCGGAGAAAATTCACCCTGTATAATCGAAGAAATTTCACTTCGTGGTGAATTTGCTTGGTTCGAATGAAATTTACTGGGTGATAAGACAATATTTTAGTTTTCTTTTGTACGGAGTACAAATGTTTTGGATAAATAGACGATATAATTGATTCTAAAGGGGGAAGATTGAATGACAGTAATTCGGGTAAAGACTATACATACACGAGTTATGTCAACTATGGGTATATTTACGCCGTGTTCCACCGCATGCTGGTTTATATAGACTACCAGCTGCCGTTTGTGTATATAGACACAGGAAAAGAGAGAACCCTGATGTGTATATCAGTTGAGAGCATGCCAACAGTACGGACGTTATATGGTTGGTTTGGGGAAAGGCAGATCGACCTTTATCGCGATTTTACAGTTCCTGCAGTATCCATAAACGAAAAATCTTCACACCACGCATTGCGGTCATGCAGCTGACAATTTTACAATGATTTTCAGTTTTTCAACACATTCCAACGTTAAAGTATTAAAAGATAACTAACACAGAGTATAGCAAAGCAAATTTATGCAATAATTTCTTAATTGCACCAAACTTTCCATTGAAAAAAAAAACACTAAATTGTATTTGAATTTCAAATTATTTCACTGTATTCCGTACAGGAATGAAACTTTTAATACTTCTTAGAAAATTCAGAATATCACAATATATTTTCCATTTTTTTTTCTAACATAATTTTTTGGTATATTTTTGGTAACGTCATCAAAATCGCGAGAGATCCATTTTCTGTTTTTGCAACGGAGTTTCAAGGTAGGTAGGTATATCAAGTTTGATATTTCGCGGAGTTCCTGGGTGCAGGTAAATCAATCAATAATACTCACGTCTATCCTGATCGTGACAGTTGGACCAACAACAGGGTGGTGTTAACGGGGTTGAAAGTTGCGGTGAAGTCGGTTGGATCGGACAGGTACCAGCGTTGCTACATTTTCTCAAAAGTCTCGGTGGCGCCCCGGGGGCAGTTAACTGTGAAACTTGGAGGTGACCGCTATTCTTCAACTCCTGTTTTCTGTCCAAAACAGTCTCACTCTTGACGTAGAACGCTTTCGACTCCTGCAGGAGTTCAACGGCGCTTTTTCTCTTACCTGATTAACCGGAATATAGATTTTTTTTAAGTCAATAAAAATTAATGAAGAAACGAAGCACCGGAAAATTCTAAGGAAAAACTCATTCGATATCTAGAATGAAAAAGAAATCCGCAGAGATTTTCTATACCATTTCTCATCTGTATCCCAAACTCTCTCTCTCTCTCCTTATTACGACACAACAGCTGTAAAATGGTACGAGATAGAAAAACAAGACGTCAGACTTGACGAGTTTTTCCTCTCTGTTTTATCCTATCAAACGTAAGAAGTTCCAGGAATACGTTACACCGCGGGTTGTTTATGAACGTCCGTTGGTCCGTCTGTCTGCAGTCTGCGATTCCTATATATAAATATACAGTACCGTGGGTATCATAGAGAGGAAAATCTTACCCTATAATAATCACACGAGAGTGATGATTACCCCCCGAAACTGCACCTCCGTTATATAAAAACCTTTCGCCAAGTTCATTGGTCTACCAAAAAAAATTCGTCTTCCACAGAAATAAAGTCTTTCTTCAAAAATGTCTCCGTATATATAAAATAATTATTGATATCAGATGCGACCGCCAAGTACAACACGTGAAAATGAAATTGAAGCAAATGACGTTGTGATGGATTGATTTCTGATAAGAATACAAAATTTGGCAATCTCCTAATGACAAAAGAGATAATAAATATATTTTCCGGTGAACCAATGATCCCCATATACAGCGTAAAGTGAAACTGCGAAAATAACGAGATATCCACTCCCCAAGGACTGCAAAGAAACAGAACCCCCAATATCTTCTATATCAGAACTAATCTATGACCCATGTCAAGATAAAATATGGATGGACGACGGAAGATCCTACAAGGAGGACGTTATATGTACTTTGTGGTACAATTTAACCGTGTTTTCACCGGCCACTTGAAAGGGGCAGCCACCCCGCAGGGTCATCGATAACAGAATGTGTATTCAGAGATAAGGAAAGCTCGCTGTGAGCAAAGAAATATGATACAACTCGACACACGTAACGTTCCTACTTCCCGAGTGTCTCGTGCCGTTTCGTTTTAACCGACCAGAAGGTCTACTGATTTTTCTACTGCAGTAGATAATTTATCGAGAATATAATTTATGGTTAAATTGACCGAGGCTTGATCCGAATAAAGAACAACTCTGGGGTCAGGGAGCTTCGACTGGGTCATGGACATCTATGTAGGAAATGGGTCCAGGTTATCCATATAGACAACGGGGTCACGGGCTAAGGGCCCAGATTGTTGAGAACGTGATCTATGCGCCGTAACGAACCACTTGCGATTAGACAAGGCACAATACGGTACACGAATGTCTTGGTCAGTCTAAAGAAGCGCGGTTATTCAACTCCAATGCCAGATAGGCATTTGCCTAATCTACGACATCCCGACAAAGGGATTGAACGTCCCGTAAATATCATTCACGATATATACGTGACTTATTCCCAATTACATCACAGTATGAAAGTTTTCAAGATCGTGGGACTCGACGTTCGGCTCCTTATCGATATTTGAAGACACGTCTCGACGCGAAGCACTAAGAAATGGTAATTCAAGTCCCAGCCAGGTATTACTTCAGGAGTCATTAACACGAGAAGAATTATTATTCAGTTCGATCTTGAACGGTTTAAAAGCCTTCGTTTCGAGCCTGACTAATTTATTATTCCATTTTTAGTTGGTCTAATTTTATTTTTATCCGAAGACAACGACGAAAGTCCAATTAACGTTACAAACCGTGATAATTCTTACCAGCATAGTCACCCTGGTGACGATTGCTCCTCGCATAGGGGGTGGTGGCCTGCGGCGATTGAGTAGCTTGTTGGGTTTGCTGGATGACCTGTGTATCCCAATATCCCCTGGTGCCGAAGCTATTGACACTCGCCTGCTGCGAAGGCAAGGTCTGCTTGCACGGGAGTCTGGCCATGGCGGTCATCATCTTCTATCTTTACCTCGCTTGTTTGTGTGTTATGATTGGATTATCCGTTCACCGCATCGACTTGCACTCTGTCTCAGAGCGCTCGCGATTCAACCCCATTTTCGCGCTCTATTATCCCTCCTGAAACAAGAATAATGATCACAATGTAAATCGGTTATTGCATTCATACGTAACACGTTTCCGGAAGGTTAAAGTGGATTAATTTCATAGCCAGACGACTAGAGACGGAACTGAAACGGAAATATGTCGCAAAGTATTCAACAGTGTAAAGCAGACAACAGTTTTCACCGATAGAGTTAATGGTGAAAATGGCCTATAACCGTATGCGAATGATCGTCATGGTCAAATAGCCAAATGGGTCAACGAGCACCGAATGAGCCAAAGTAAGGGGGAGGGTGATCCGTCGTTGAAGTTGCATTAGGCGTACCGCCAAATAGTTTTAATGGAGCCATAGGTAGCTACAAGAAGCATCGGTCACAGGGAATTCTCGATATTTGTCAATGAAATTTGGTGTGTGTACGCTTAGTGTGAAGAAATTCCTTCATAAAAAAATCGAAAACTATTTGTGATCGATATTTCTCGTAGTTACGTTGATCGGTGAAGCCTCTCCTTGAAACGTCCTATTTGTTTTCGTATACCTAGAACATCACATCGACCGATAATACAATATATAATACCGGATTGCAAGACGATGACGTGGTCTCTCTGACCAAGCGACAAACGGTATTTTATGTTCACTCTCGTAATCATACTTGAGGAAGAAGGTGAACGGCAAAGTATCCTGATCGTAAAAGCCCTGCAATACGAGATGAAATCCCAGTGGCCATGTGAGGATGAAAGAAGAAGAGAGAGAGACGAAAAAAAAACCAGAATAACACTGAAAGGTGTACGAGAGAAGATTTCATCACGAAATCCTGGTGCGACATTCTCGCAAAAAACATCGATGCACGTACGCAGGATAAAGAGAAATTATTATCTCTTCGAAGCGGTTTTCGTGTTACGCAATAAAATGAACGCTCCAGAGATTCTTACGCGACTGTATCCATTCCGCACCTGTATAGGTCTACACCTACGTTTGTGGTTTACGCAGTCATTTGCCTCGGACCTATTAGCTTACAGCTATTTGTCGTTATGAGTAATCAAGCTCGCAGTTAAGAACCAGGAGATACCGGCAAGACGAGTAAATAAAAACTGAACGTAGGATCCGATCGATGAGGTGTGTCGAGGTGTGGGGTATAGGAGGCTATATTCATGCTGATTATACGACATCGCTGTTATACCGACAAACGAGGGAAAGGGAAATCGCCTTTTTTTTCGCACGCCTCGCCGCATCGCGGACGCCCACATTTTTTCTATTTGGTCAGCGAAACGGATGCCCGGCGTCGAATTTTTGGCGACGCAGCATTACGAGGTGATGGAGACATTCGTTTTTCGAAATTACCATAGTTCATCATATTACAGAATGGCTCGTTCATTTCATTCTACAATTGTCGTATTTGTAATGCAAATACGCGAGCGTCAGCTCGATGTCGAAGATTTTTTATCATTATTGGTCTCATTATTATTGCATTATTATCACCTGTCGCGGTGCAATGACCCGCGCAAACTATGCGTCGAGATACACTCTTGTACTATGCCTACGCACGCGAGGTTGATATACTCTATTGAATAGAGATCGATATGCTTCGACAACATCCCGCGCGTTATGGGTTCCCATAATCCCTGATATAAACAGGCATGAAAAAAGAATTTGAAGAGTGCAATTCTTCCATTTTTAGTTCTCTTTTTCGTCTCTTACGGCTCGGACTCGGTTAGTTAGTAAAAAAAAGGTGAGCAAAGTGAGTGAAATCAAAGAAAAAATTACGCAGAAATGAACATGAGAGAACAGAGTGAAATTGAGTAGAAGATAACTCGGGGAAAAATAAATATTTCGCTCACGTTTGTGACACAAAAGTAAAAACGAAAGAAACAAATTAAAACTTTCCGCGTCTTTCCGTGCTCAAAAATATGATTAATGGGTTTGAATTTTCGGAAATTCGACGACAAATTCTTGGTCAACGACTCAGAAAACACACGGATACCAATTTCAATCGAAATCTGAAGTTTTTTAGATTTTTTTTTCCCAAGCATTATGGATTCGTAAGTTTTTTCATAGTGCGAAAAACGACAGAATTCAGAATTACAAACTGAGATACTGGAAACTCTCAAAATTCTGTAGTTTCTTACAAAATGCTTCAACTTTGTGAAAGGGGTATATTATTCTTGAAATCGAATCATGAAAATAATCGGACATCCGACTAGTTTTATCAACGGCATTTTTATCCTTATACCTACGGGTTTATAATTCGATTAAAATTCTCAAAATTCATCCCATGATAAAAAAAGTTAGCATCCGAAAGCTCTGCTGAAAAATCGCACCGTTATCTCGAATCCTCTCTAAAAGTGAGCTTTACTTAATCGATTATCACGTCTCATGGCACGTGATTGAACCGGATACGATAATGTAGGTATTACGTACATAAAATTCATCCAAGGAAAAAATACTGTAAGGAAATATTCACGGAAGATCCGTCTTCTGTTCTTGATGCTGTATGATAAGAAAATTACATAAAATACGATTTTTTTTATTCCACTGTCACTGCGGAACGATCAGTAGTTGAATTTCAGGTTGGACTCGTTCGCAGATGCGGCTTTACGATTAAAACTTTACGTTGATTTCAATATTTTTTGTAGTATTATTGAATGAAAAATGATATAATTTTTATTTTGATTTTGAAATGATATAAATTTGTGTCATATCGACATAAAAATAACGAAAATATGTAGCTCGTGAACCTACTGGGACCCTTTATGCATGTTAAATTTTCCAGATTCTTCCAACAGTGTATATGGACGATATTTGGGTATCGCAAATGGGTATACGAGTCCACTCGCAAGTATGACATGGCACGGTGACCATTCAATTAGTGCGAGTACCGTGCTCATAATCGAAATCGCATAAAATATAATCACACCGCTAACACGCTCACGCGCGTAGTTTTCTATGGAAATATCATACACGCGACTCTATAAAATTTTACGATTTTCGATTCGATAAGGGATATGCTATTGCCCCGAAAACCACTCGTCGCACTCTTCGGATTCCAGTGTAAACGAAACCCTATGCGGGAGCTCGATAATGGGTAAATATTGCACAGACGTACAGATGGTCCAAACTCCGAGATAATTACCGCTAATTACACACATTCAGGAAACAAATTTAGCTGAATGTAAAATCACAAAAAAACAAGCGGGTTCAGGATGACTATGAGCCAACCTTTGAACTTCCCCTTACTTAATTAATTGTTTGTCCCTGAACAAAATTATCTGCTCTAGATTGTAAATTGTGACCTCATTATAAAAAAACGATGTATTCTTTAGAAAGAAATTTTTATTTTTACGAATAAAAATTACCTTCCACCGAATGAATTTTATTTTTTATTTTTGGTGAGTCGATATTCGACGACTAAATCGTTTCCTGCGATTGAACAAAACGCATAGAAGAAGGTTATCGCTCTGCGGTTACTGCTGCAACAAGATACAGTAAGTAATTTCCTGTGAAAAACCACAATCAGTCTAAGAACCCCAGACTGTTTATCGACGGAATTTTTCCACCTACTTAAATCGTAACAATAATATCAATTCATTTGAAAAGTCACGAGACAAAATTTTATCGAACAGTTCTATTACTCGGAGTCATGAACATTAATTAACACTGCTGGAAAATCCATTTAAAGACTTCAAATAGCCACAAAATTCACCCATTATCTTTAATAGAACGGGCTGATGACATCTAGGAAAGTTTCAGAAGGTAAAAGCAACCATTTCACATCCCACCATCATCAACGACCTGTGGAAATGTACGTTTGCAGTGGCACGTAGCCACGGTATTCGCGATCAAAATACCGAATCCAGGGGCATAAAAACATTATCACTCTGAAATATCAATCACCGCTATAGCTAGTCGTTCTTTTCCCTAGCAACGGTAACGGTCTTGCTTATTGTCAGGTGTAAAAGTATCGATTGCTGCCATTATAATGATGTGGCAAGTTTATACCGCAATTTTATTCTTTCACGTACCGCGCGAGTGCAGCAGTCGGTAATTGTTTGTCGTTGTTTATCCCACCTAAGGAGAAAATGTCTGACTAATCGCAGCTACGAGAATGGGAAAAAAATAGAATTGCTCCTTATTCCGTCCAGCGCATTGACCCGCATACCTCAGGGTTAGTGGACATGTGACATTCTAAATGTACACAAGGGTTTTGTATAAAAAAAAATAAACGTCCATACTAGTCAGTATTCTTGCGAGTGACAAGACTCTGGGAGTTCCTTAGCAGGCGACAAGTGTCACGTTTTTAACATATAGTAGAACTCAGGTCTGAATACCAATTTCATCTGTGTGTTCGGAATTTATTCAAACGAATGCAACACGGAGCGTTGCGCTGTCAGTGACCAGACAAGACCCCACGATGTCACCGTTTACGTCATACACACAATCGCGGGAAGCTACTACCTTTATAATGTCCAAAATTCTCATTGAATAACCCGAAGGGATCCATTTCACTTGGAAAGGCATGGTGACCACTATAAAGAGTACCTTTTCATGACTTCCCTGACCATTTTTCGAATTTCCTGACTTCCTGGTTTTTCTTGACCAGTGGCCACCATGTAAGTCCACTATGTATAGTAAGAATTTCTCACAATACTCAACTCATAGTGTGTGAAAGTCTTCGGAAGTCAAAATTCGCACTAAGAAACCACATGGGAGACTACAGAGACCTGTGCTACATGTCGAATGAACACAAGATCGTAAAGTAGTACCTACTGTCCTGTTTCTCATGTTAGTCAACGTGGGACTGACCTGCAGCCGGCTGTTTTTGCCTCGGTGTTCGATAAAGCCCACGCAAATGGTTTTTTTTTTTGTCATTTACCAATCTCTTGGGATCCGTGTGGCGTTAGACGGTATGTAACATATATATTTTCGTGGGCGACCAAAGCCCGGTTCGCCTTGGTCTCGACATCGATTTGAAAATAAAAGTACCCTGTACCGGAGTATCTATGTCCAAGTATCATGTCTATATTTTTTGTAGAAGTATTCACTGCAGGACTGGTAGCGACAGGTGGGGGGGGGGGGGGGAAATAAGTGAGAAAAGTGAGATTTTTACTCCAAAAAGTGTCTTGAGTGACAAAATATTGAAAAAAGTTGAGAAAACTGAGTTCGATTGAACGAAGTGACTAATAGTGAGAAAAGTGATTAGCTACCTACCACCCCTATCACTGTGTATATTTGTCAAAATTGTAATACTTGGGTCTTATTGTCTCATTTTCTGAATTCAGCACTTTTGGTTGCTAACTATGGCTGCTAGCTTCAGCTTCATTCTACCTGCAGTACAGTCGACTTTGAACGGTACCACTCGCCTATGCATTCATTGACATGTGAAGAAAGGTACCTCTGCCCACGATTGGGTGTTGGCTGTGGGATTTCTCATTCCTTATTCCAGTTTTCGATTAACGGACTGCTGCAGCCTCGCAGTGTACGTTGTTTACAGAGGGATTTCCGTTCCTCGCGTTCAATGATACGACGTGAAAATACGATCTGTAGTATTTTCATTATGTAATTTGTTTGCGTATCTTGTTCAGCCGAGGATCTTTATCTTCTTCTTCTTCTTCTTCTATCACGATACACGACGACTGCGGTGTGTCGATAATACATAAGCATTCCGCGATTCGTTGTAACGGTTCATTCAAACGGTTAAGTGGGATTAAACGCTGAAACGAATCTATCAGCTGGGTTGAACAGTAATTGAGCTTGTAGACTGCGGCTAGAAAATTTATGCACCTATAAACCCTAGTCTTTTTATATCGTTATCATATATTCGTGTGCATTATTCTGTTCCATTCAGATGTCTATCGATACGATAACGGTTGCGATGCATTGTGGGGGGGGGGGGGGCTCGGTGATAATTAAATATTCAGGTATGACGAATATAAAACGGGGCTCGCGACAGATGCAGTTGGCGCATTACCATATCACCATATATTCGTGAGAAAAATACGTTGCCATTTGACAAATTGAGTCTGAATAAATTTCATTCTTGTCTAGTAACGGTCGTTCCCAGCCCCCCTGCGGTCCCCTCGCCGCCCACACGGTTTCACTGCTGGTTCTGAGCACCGATCACCCATTTCAGAGTTTCGTGTTCCGGTTTGTTCACTTCCCGTTTCTCTGTTTTCAGAGAAATTCTTGTAATCACACGATATTTGGAGAACGAGTTCGCGGATCTCGATCAAATTGGACTCAATCGACGCGGCTTCTCCAAACTTAAAAGTAATTAGATTTTGGCTACGATCGATTCAGTACTTTTGGAATTATTTGAATAAAAAAATTCTACAAAATACAGTAATAATGATGATATCTTGAGAACGGATCAACGGGTTCGAATTAAATTTGGTACCACGTGGTCTTTTGTATCACTGATCACGAATCTGAAGTCAGATTTGCAAAATTCAAAATAGCTGAAGACAAAATAAATGACGAGAAGTTCAAAGGCTGGCAAATCTGCTTGTTTTTTTTTCATCCAACCTTTTTAACGACTCGGCGATCCTAAAAGAGAAGCTTTTAGCCTATGGAGAATCGGACGGACTTTATTCTACGACGGAGGGTTAATGATAATCGTGTAAGACATCCTGCCAAGAATTTTGTGACAGACGGATTCGGAGAAAACCGAGTCAATTAGACCACTCGCAAATTTCCCTGCGGGTCGAATCGATCGGTTTCGAAGAAATTAAGACACCCCTGCTCGGTTGGCTAATGTACAAACATCGCACAGACTGTTTGCTCGTTTAGCCGCGTAAATTTACTGTGGAAAGATTCGATCCGTTTGCCTTCGGATTGTTGGGAGTATTATTCATTGTATACATTCACCCCGTAACCCCAATTTCTACTCGTTATAATTATAACGCTTGATATTGTTACCGTTTGTGTTTCGCGTTTTCCACGTGTCCCACATGACGCAACAGTTTCATCTTTGTACTCTCGTTATAGTTACACTTCCGACGTACACATTGCCATACGTCTCTCTAATGGCACAGCACAGACCAATTACCCCACAATTCAAACTACTCCAGTTTCCATGTAAATAGAAGAGCCGAACAGGGATGATATCACACTTTTGCATCGTAGATTGACCTATTGATAAGAACAACGAGCGGGTTTGGGCTGACTATGAGCCAGCCTTTGGAATTTTCGTTATTCATTTTGTTTCCAGTTATTTTGAATTTTGCAGATCTGCGAAGTTAAAAAATTATAAATGAGCCCTATGGGATTCAGAGTTTGAATCCTTTCGATCAGAGAAGAGTTTAGTTTGTGTAAAAATCGCTTGTAGACAATGTAAACCTGTTTATGGTTCACAGATATCTTTTTCCATTTTCGAGATGTAGTTCGTGGTGCGTTGAAAATTTGAATACACATAAAAGATTGAGTAACATACGGTTACAAAATATGTAGAGTAATTAAAGCAATGTGTCGCTGTATCTGGTCGTCGCATGTGGCTAAAGTATCTTGTGAAAAAACTTTGGCTAAATGATTCAAGACTCTGTGAAACAAAAAAAGAAGTAGACTCTGAAATTCCTCTCTGCCAGGCGTTAGCGCTAATTAACAATGACTATTTCGAAATAATCAAACTTTATTCGACGTTAAATATCACCCACTGCATAACTACGTGTGTGTAATGATCATTAATTAAGAACCTCGCAGTACACGGCCCAGTTTTTTTCTCCTCTTCCCAACTCAGTTACGTTTATGGTAAAATAACTAATTTCTTAGTCTACCAATATGAACCGTTGAACCTACGATCTAACGAATATCCGAGTATCTAAATAATGGTAATTGCCTAAACCCCAATTTGTTAATGTCATAATTGGTCATATTTGCGCGAATATATATTACACACCTTTCTCAGTATAACGCGCTCACCTGCCTACCTACTCCTCAAGAAACAATGTAGATACTCATAATTTCTCTCTCTCTCTCTCTCTCTCTCTCTCTCGGCGTACCCCGAGTATAATAATGCAGGTATGGTTTGAAAATGTTCCCCTTTTGTAACATTTCCATCAACATTAACGACAACGAGCCTGCATCTATACCGTGGGTACATTTCGGTGGGCCGAGAGAACTTTTGACCTAATTATGATACGCCGGTGTACGTATAGGCATTCTTGAAAAGCACTCAACCCGATTGTACGCAAGGCTGTACCGATCCCTCCGCACCTTGCGGCATGAACGTTTCTTTCCTTTTCACGATTCGTATACGTGTTATTAAGAAAGCATAAAAGAAACACCCCGAGCATCGCGTCGTCGCTTACGTTATTGATTAAAGTGGGCTCGACCTCTGAGCACGTGCTCGCTCCCTTCGGTCCTATAACCATTCATCAACAGTCGCGCCCAACACACGCGAGGCCGGGCTCCGAGCCCTCCGAGCCCGGTGTTTTCTCGGATCAACCCGGATCAACCCTCACCTTGAATCTAAGGAATTAGAGACGTGGAAGGACGAGCGAGCCTCTGCTCGGTCTCTCGGTCATCACTTTTGGGTTAATGGAATGAGATTCGCATCTCTTTAATTGTTCGCGGTGGCTAATTCGTCCGTAATTAGCGCAAGTCTCTCTCTCTCCCTCTCTCTATCCCTCTTTTTCTCGTGTGTACACAAGAAATTTGGAATAAATTCATCAAGATTATTGCGCAGATTCAACTCCTCGGACAGTATCTTGATTATTCTGTTCATTCAGCGAGCGATACACTTTAATTGGCTACAATTGAATTCGTCTCAAACTAATGAAAGAGTTTCTTTTTTCATCCTACTGACTGATATTTCGCTATTATTTCCTCTACCTACGACAATAACAATATTCAATCTACGAATTGGAGCACGAAATAAATGAATTGTTACGGTTTACTGAAACGCTAAAATAATTTCGTCTGACCTCGAAACTATTTCGATCTCTATTTCTTTCAGTTTCTCTTCAACTATACATTTTATCTTGTTTCGTTATTTTTTTAATTGTTACAGAAAACAAAAAATCAATTCGAATGCATCAGCTGGTTGACCTTTCTACGGATGAATTCGATATTAAAACGTTACGAAACGGATCGAGGTTAAAATTGGAAGAAAAGAATCGTCGATGAATCGAATTTCTTTATTTAAATTACACAGATATTGACATTCGGTGCCGCGTAGCTCGTTCCATTGTCTCGTTGATCTAGTTGAATTGATTGATTCTGGAATAATTTCATGGCCCCAATTGAAAATGAATGGAATAAATCGATCGAAGATCTTTAAGAAGCATCAATAAAAGGGAATTGAAATAAAACGTTGCATGCGTGATCGAACAGCGATGATAATTATTAACTCTAATTGATATTCAGACAGTGTCTGCTAGTTTAATACGAGAGCAAAGCGTTTAATGACGCGTGACAGTATTTTCAATGTGTACAATAGAATAATAAAGGTCGAGTGTAAAGTTTCCCTCCAAAAGGAAAGAGAGAAAAGAAAAAGTGAAGTAAACTTTTTTTTTTACTGTATTAATCATCTTTTCTCTCACTGTATGGAGATATTGTCGACCGTGTCCCTAGAATACGAGTCGCGTTGCCATTGAACAAATAATTCAACAATTCTGATCAAATTCTATCGTCAATTTAAATTTATATTCTTATTTGATAAAACATCAACAAAATACTTGAATCCCAACGATAACAATCGGCGTCCTAACTCCAAAGCCTCTGAGTTTATTTTTTAGATTTCATCTCGTACGAGAAACGGTAGACAGGTAAATAGGACCGGGATTGTAATAAAAACACGACCGCGTCAGGGAGAGAAAAAAAAGAGATAAAAGTTTTAACGATATTGTTTGACATGTGATCTGAGTAGAATCACCGCAGTGTCTTCTTTCTCAGGTAGGATAGTGACATGCAATTATTACGATTCTGTTGTAACACACAAAAGTGATTTTCAACTTACCACTGGTCCTTTGCCGTTAGCATAACTTCATAAAGAAAATAATGTCACAGGTGCAGACCAACGTCAACTCCACCCACGAACAAAACACCGATAATCATTCAAACGCGTACGAACTAACGACGATATTTGATACGCGTGCACCGCGATGCAACCACGGGAGCATCGAAAGCAACGGGTTCGCGTTCGGCTTTCAGCCACTCCGGTACGTTTGACATAATTTATTTTCTGACCCCACGACTACTGCTTCGGATCCTTGCCTGATGGTGGGGGTAACCGACGTCCGTGAGGACGAGGCGGGCCTGTATTGGTGTGAAGTTGCTCCCGAGTCTCCCGAGCGCGGGACGAGCTACGCTCGAGGTTCAGATTTTATTTCATTTGAAGCTCGTGAAATCGATCGAATCGATATAAAAGTCGAGTCAGAAGCATCGAGAGAGGCGTTTTGTATCATATTTTCAATTTTAGGTTATATCATTTGTCCAGTTATAACGTAGTTAGACGAGGACAAGAAACAAAAAAGAATCACGAGAGCGATATCTATGCTCTTCGCGTTGCTCGTGGCTGTGGACGGACACGCCGTGTTTTGACAGCTGTCAACGATCGTAATGACAGGCTTATAACTCTGTTCGGTTGATTCGATATCATGGATAATGACAATCCGATTATTTACGGGCTCGAGTTTCAAGTGAGTATAATAACAGAATCGATTCGATCGAAGGTTTACTTTAACGCTGTTGGAACCGAGATAACCTCAAAAAGAATACTTCTGCTCCAAACAATGACGTAAAAGAACGTCGTTTGTCATTTTTTTTACACATATTTGTACTTTTAGGCGAGAGCATTGTCGCCTCAGGCTGCCGAGACGGACGTGGTGAGATTTCTGGTTGGAACTCAGTCGTTAAAATTTCACGACAACCAGATCCATTTAGTCGAGCTCAACGAGGAAACTGGAAGCTTGAAAACGCAGGTCTTTCATCATTCTATAGGAGAAATATGGGACCTTCAAGCCTCCCCTGCGGACGTCGACAAGTTTATCACCTGCTATAATACACTGAACGGTGAATAACGGACGATCTCTGATAAAGCCAGTTTCGTTTATCAATTAGGAGCATGCTACAGTCATTCTTTACTCTTCTTTACCGACCGTACCCGGTTTTCACTTGTTTTCACTGATAGCAAAGCCTACGCGTCACGAGCGCGGCAAAGGAAC
>JAFFZH010014673.1:20065-67227 GCA_018420115.1 Euura saliciscinereae
GTTCCTTTGCCGCGCTCGTGACGCGTAGGCTTTGCTATCAGTGAAAAAAAGTGAAAACCGGGTACGGTCGGTAAAGAAGAGTAAAGAATGACTGGAGCATGCTCTTAACTTCTATCTTGACCCAGATGAAGGAGTTTGTCAGATGAAAGGAGCCGTTTGGGGGCTGCCAGACATCGAAATCGACACTCACGAGATCCAGGAGCTTGACAAAGTGGCGGAGATCGATACTACTCGCTACGGAAACGACCTGAAAATCATTACGTACCATCCGACCGATGGAACTAAAGCGGTATCTGTAGTGGACAATAATTTCGTGCTCTGGGATTTGGGCGCCGATGCACCGAAGGTTTTAAGGCTTTTCCTGTCGGATTTTGGATTCGCGCTGGCTTATACATTGAATTTGATGTAGTGAAATCGCAATTACAGGCCACCACGCAAGGAACTCTGGCCAGTAAGGGTCAGCCAAAGTTTACCACTGGTAAATGGAACCCGCACAACGCTTGCAACCAGTTTGTAACGCTGAATGAGAACCATGTCAGAGGCTGGGACTTCAGGAATCCTAGTGAACAGGCCTGGGCTATACAGTCCGCGCATTCTCAAATCATCAGGTGAACGTCGATCGATGTTCTTCTTGACGATATTTTCGTCACTGTCGCAGCTTTTCTCTGATCCGATATGTGATTAATCGAATTATCAGCGTTTTGGAATCAATCGATTATTGTTTCGATTAATCGACAATTTGCGATTAGATTGATCAGAAGATCGATAATATCCACTAACCGACCTTTTAGATTAATTGAAGAATCGATTAATCAAAGAACTTTTATTAACTTCTTATTTCTGCGTTCCAGGGACCTTGATTTTAATACGAATCGACAATACTATCTCTCCACTTGTGGGGACGACGGTTACATGAAGTTTTGGGACATCAGGCAGCCATCTGAGCCTGTTATGTCGAGAATGGAACATTCGCACTGGGTTTGGAGCATCCGAATAAACCGTTTTCACGATCAATTAGTCCTTACTTCGAGTAGCGATTCTAGAGTAATATTATGCAGTGTAGCGTCTATATCTTCCGAACCTTTTGGACACATAGTATCAACGGAGGATGATCCTACCCAGAACGAAGACGGGTCTAGCAAAAATAAGTATGAAGATTTTTTTGTGCTTAGTTGAGAAGATTGGAAAAAAAGTTATAGAAATCGGCGAATAAAGTTGAAAAATTGAATTACAGATTGGAGGACGGAGTCGTGGGACGATACGAGGAACACGAAGACAGCGTTTATGCAGTTGAATGGTCATCCGCAGACCCGTGGACCTTTGCGTCGTTGAGCTACGACGGCAGACTCGTAATCAACAAAGTACCACGGAAATACAAATATCAAATACTTTTGTAATTATTATAAAACTTGATTAATGAACCAAATTTTATCTCAGATGTTGAACAAGCTTTGTTGACCCTTCCCTAATAGTTTTAACGCAGCAGCTAAAAATGCCGACACTTTTGCCAGTTCCATTTCAATCTGATCAGAAAATCAATTGTATTAGATTCGAAGAAAATTTGATCTGCATAATAAAAGTTTATTTTATCTAATATTATGTACATTAGTTGAGGAGTTTCTTTTCTTTTTCTTCGTTTTTAAACAGAACTAAGAAGATTGGACAATCAATTTGTAATTTGTTACAAACAAAATCGAGTTCAATGGATTCTAACGCATAGAAGACGCCAAAAATGTGGTTTTAACCACATCTAACCCCGTTTTATAGTCTTTCGGATATTCTACCAGCCACGTTTCTCAGCTGACCGTAAACTTTTGAGGGTGGGCTTCCCAGGATTAGATTGCAAATGGCTCTCCTAGCGAGTTGTATGTTTTGAAAAGATCCAAGAATATGAATTTTGGTATCTGCCAGAACTATCCTAGTCTTTGTAACATTCTCAATTGTGAATTTCGTCCTGCCTCCTTTACCGGCGAGTCTTCCGATCGCTCTGGACAAATGATCACCTTTGAGCGGCTTAACGTCTTGTACTTCAAAAGTTTCAACGAATAAATCGTCCAAACGTAACAAGGCCAAGGCGTCTTCAACCTCGAAGCCGTTGATGAAAGCTCGCACGAAATCCGCGGCCTTTTGAAGGTTTGAAATGTCTGGTGTGTCCGGACAAGTGCGAATCTCGACGTTTCGAGATTTTAGATTAAAACGAATTTGAAGCTGCAAATGCTCGACCACGGGAGTGAATATCTTCATCCAGTTCTCCTTCAGCGGCGTATATCTGTGCGCTGGAACCGCGATCTGAAAAAAAACAAAACTTTTTCCAATTTCTTTGGGTTCTAATTTTCTAAATCTACAACAAAAAATGTCGAAATATTCGTCGCGCGTTCCGATTCACTTTAAATACTGTGAATAAATAAATAAATAAATAAATGAGACTACAAATGAATTTAAAAAGAAGTTATAGATGGTTTTTTTAATACCTTGCGCTGCTCTCCGCCTTGGACGTTCTTTGATTTTTTCGCACTCGATTTTACTTTCGATCTTCCTTCAATGCCGTTGACAGTGTCGACCTGGAAGCAAATGAGGCGATTTTTAATACCGAAAACGATGTTAGATTGTTAATTTAATGACGAAAGGTTGGGAACGAATGGAGAGAAATCGGTGTGTTCTATAGTAGGGTAACATAACCTCTTACTTCCATGTGACTCTCGCTATCCTGTCGTCTTTTGGCCGATTTTTTTGTCTTTGATTGTGAATCTTCGTCGGTTCGCATGTTGACTTCATTTTCAGTCATTTTTTAAGAGGTTTTTCAAGTACTTTCGGGGTTAATATCTTATTACAATCGCGAACAACGATATTAACGCGTCAAAACAATGTGGATATTCTGTTGAAAAGAGGGGAGAAACTCGTAATTAATTTAAAACCATGAACGTAAATATTCTTCAAGACGCGACTCGACACGGATTATTCGATACCATCGAGCGTGGATGGTGGCGACACCGTGGCGAAAATGAGAAGAGATCGCCGCCATATTGGCTACCACTTCATGCCAAGTGAATTGGCGCGAAGTTTGAAATACTAACGACCGAAAGTCGGTTTTTCGCTTGATTTTCTTTATAGTCATAATATTTTTGATGATATTTGTGAAAAAAACGGGGATTTATATTACAATCAACGTTTTTATGATATTGACAAACTGTTATCAGTACTATTTTAAACGTTCTATTGATCAGCTGATATTATACATACACCTATTTTTGCTGTTCAAGCAAAGTATAAACAACGCCGTTGATGGCATTCGAACATTATTCGAAGGTTTTGTAGTAATGTTAGACGAGAGCGAGGGAGTAACTAGTCTTCGAAAATGTGATCGTTCTTCTTTACCGACAGGTTGCAGGGCTCTGAAACTTGGACACGTGTTCAGTCTTTGAGTCTAACTGTTCAATGATTGAGATGATGAGAGCTTGCGCAAACTTGCCTCGCTCTATGGCAGCAGTGGGTATGTAACTTATATGAGAGTTCGAGGAGGGGAAGATCATGACTGATTATGAGGAGAATTTTTTATTCCTGGTGCCTCGCGAATTGAAATTTTTTTAGGCATAGAAGAATTACGATGGATGTTTAGACGAGTTCAGGGGACGATGAAGTAAGAAATTATCAGAATGAATGAAATAAGAATTGTAAATTTAATATCTAGCTAATCCATGTATCGAAGCTGTTATAGTTGGACTTTGAAATTCCGAAAATTCACCGCATTATTTCATTCACAGTAATCCCATTCGTTAGAAATCATTAAGTAAATGTACACTAGGTTGCGTATTTCTCGAAAATTTACTAAACCGCAGCCAACAATTGCAAACTTGGCTAACATCCTCTCGATCAAAACGTGACGGAATTCTCAATAATTTGAATCTTGGATTTCATTCTGTATGCAATTATTTTAGCCTGATTTAATGGGTGAGGAAAAACTTCCAAAGAATTATAATAATAATAATTATAATATTCATTTTTAATAATATTATAATACAGGCATATCTAGTGTCAAAATAGTTTTTATAGATTCCTCGGTGAAAATATTTTCATATTCAATCAGAGATCATCAGACGTTTCACATCAGGGTTTTTCTGAGTCACTCAGAATAATTCCATAACAGTTTGAATAATTCTGCAAAACTCGGTGAGAACTGATGAGTCTGATGATCTCTGATCATCCCTGAAAATCTTCTGATTTTTTTTCGTCACGTAATTCGAACCTTCTGAAATTTGAATCAGCTGGGATGGAAATACGACACTATTTGATTGTGAGCGGTGCCAATTTCATAGTCAATTTATTTATTACGATCGATTCAATTAATGGGATTTATGGAATATTGTTTCTTGACCATTTCCGATTGATATTTGGCGTAGCGTCGCTGCGAAATCGGGTCTTGGCCTCTCGACGAAGACAATAAGTCATCGTGACTGTTACTTGACGGAGCCCATGATCGCGGTCGTATCGTAGCTGGACCGATTATGGTCCAATAAAAAATGACAAATGGTCCAACAAATCTTTTATACCCACATGGTATGTACCATGTTCCGTCCCGATACACCTGTTTGAGAATCTGTTGGATAGATTTTTATCCCGTCGAAGAGTTACGATTGTGACCTTGCCACGTTCTATTCGCCTGACGTATGGCATTCCTCGTATACCTATCTGCCCACAGACGATTATCTGTCTCGTTTGTCCGGCGTATAGTTATTTAGATCTTACTTAATTTCACGTGGCCTCTTGAAATACGGCAACGTGAAACACAACCGTGTAACTTGAAGCCGAGGCATGATACCATTTTTTGGAGAATACGAGTCGTCGTGCACGGGAAAAAAAAAGATGTAATCCCTACATCTTCGGTAGTAATTATTTGGACAGCATCTTTTTGGAGTTAAATCTACAGCAATTGCTGTAAATTTTACTCCAAAAAGATGCTGTCCAAATAATTACTACCGAAGATGTAGAAATTACATGTTTTTTTTTTCCGTGTGGGGTTCAAATTAAGAACCGAGTTCCCAACAATTTATTATTTTTATTTTTTTCTTTCATTTTTTATTTTTTCTTATAGAATCAAAGTGAAACAAGAAACACTGAAGAGTTTGACTGAAAGGTATTCAAGTCGGTTAACGAGAGAATGAGAATGAGAATGAGAATGAGAATGGCAAAGGACGAGGAGCGGCGGCACAGGAGCCGAGTTCAGAGGAAGAGCGAGAGCGAGAGCGAGAGGATCGAAGCCGGGTATGAGGTGAGAGCGAGTGTGACGGGGATAGAGAGGGAGATGGTGGTGGAGGTGGAGGTGGAGGTGGAGGCGATAGCGTATAGCCAATTTGGCCAACTGTTGACCGGCATAGCTGTGGGATGACATCCTTCGGGTACGGTCTAAGATGAAAATTCTGTTCTGACATAACCGAAACAAATTAAAGCGAGGCCAACTTGTCGAGTGCATTCCCAAGTACAAGAAATTCCGTTAAAAGAGATCTTCGGTTTCCAAGTTCCAACATTCCTACTACCTGAAATTGTCATTAAGCGAACGCGCGGGACCGGCGTAGTCTCTGGTATATTGCCTGGAAGATGACGCTCGACTAGAACCAGAGAGCAAGTTTATCTGTCGGAATAAAGCCATTACCTGGATAGTACACGGTCATCCTATGGGTCCTGGGAAGGAAGGATGGTGGGCGGGTTGCCCGGAGCGAGGGGGGTCCGCGACCGAGAATGGGCGGCTGGTCGTCGTTGCAGGGTGGCTGCCGAGTGCCGATGCCGCCGCTGCACCTTGCCGCTAGCTGCTTCTGCTCGTCCGAGCAGCCGGGCCGCAGCAGCCAAGGGACGGGTTGGATACTTGGATGTGGATCTATCCGCTCGTTGGATGTGTGCGCCGGGGTCCGTTGGTCCGTTGGTCCGTTGGTCGGCGTTGTCGGTGGTTCTTGGGGGGCTCGGGTAGGGGGGGCCTCGGGGGTCCACGGGGCCATGGGAGCAGGGAGCACGGCGCGGGCCGCATTCTCTACCTGTGTGGTAAAACGCTCACTCAGGACCCCAAGGGGGATTCTAAAACAAAGACTACTCAACTACGACCACGTTGTTCTAACATCACCCTCATTACGAAACAATTTCCACATCCCTTTTCGATACTTAAAAAACACCGCCAGCTTCCCCGTATCCCCCGGTTTTCAACTCTCCACCTCTCCGACTCTCCATTCCCGCTACCTTTGCCACTATCGTCCGGCGGTCCCCCATTAACCAATTGTCATGTGGTTATTAGTAGGTATGGTTTCAATAATAGCGTGGGACTCCGGCCCCGGGGACACCGCGTGAGAGTCACCGCCGTCCTTTTTCCTTTTTCCTTTTTCCTTTTTTCATTTCTCTTCTGCCGCACCTTGACTTCACCTGCGTACCGTACAATCGGACGCGTCTAATCACATCTTACCTGAACATGGGCAGAGCAGATCGACTCATAGACGACGCAACGTGCGATTATATTCCTAGAAATTTTCGAAATTCCTTTACGACGAGAGGAGCGAATTAATAGCCAGCGAATAACGAATTATATACCCGAAATATTATTACCCCGAAATCGTGTGTGTGTGTGTGGCATGTTAGAGCGGTGCACCAATTACGCCCGCTCTCCAGTTTCTCTGCTATCCATGTAGATGTTATATTCGTTGTGTGGAGCCGCGGGGGCCTCGCCTACAGGACGATGCGAACCACGCAACGGTGGCACACGAAATAAAAGAATACATATTCCGACTACCCCGCGGAATTATACGCTTCTGTCGTATATATTTCGCGCTGCGGTATTTCTTTAGCTCACCGGGATGCCTCCGACGCGCACCTTTACGAGTGCAAATTGCATTCTTTGACAGACACTTTATTCCATTGAGCGGACAAATTGTTTAACCCGGTCCAAAAACACCGGACCGTCTATTCGACTCGAGATCTGATCGATATCATAGGTGTGACTGCCCACATATGTACTCCAAACTATAGTCGGGAATATTATATCTTTGTCTAATTGAGATTCCCACGCGAGGCGGCGCGGCGCGCTCCTTTTCCCCCGCTAGCGGCGGCAATTGACAATAAATATGGGCTTCAATGATTAAGCTCGCGTGCCGACGCGCAAATCCCCGGTATTTTACCGAGCCATGAGCGAGACTTAAAATCAAAAATGTTGATTCTCAGGACCGTAGCACCGACACACTGCACGTTAGGTTCTGTTGCTGGAATATAATCACTGCGGGGATTGAATATCGTAGATATTATTATTCCCCCCTCCGCCATAAGATATGTAAGTCCTATAAATCTGAGTGGTTAACAAACTTATAACAAGATATTAATTTGAACCGCGGTCACGGGACGGCAAAGGAGCGGACGGTGTGCGTCTATTATCGTAAAAACCACCGGTGTCACATTGACAGTAAAACAGTTTTTGCTGTTATTTATTTAGTGGATATAAAAACGTCGTAAATACGTTTAATGCTATCAACGAATTCCAGCGCCGTATCTCAGGCTTTACGACTCTTTGGATTTGAAAATTGACACAGGCTTGATGAACACAGACAACGCTCGATTGTTTTTCCATGCTAATACAGCCTCTGGAATGCTTGCAAAATACATAAAAATTTGTTCAACATATATCTTATGACGCATAAAACATGGCTATAATACAAGATCGGGACACAATATTAGTGACTATTAGGTACACACGTTCAAAATCAAATCTCAATCATTTAGAAGCAAATCAACTTCGAATTAACCAATTTTTTTCCTCCCATTATTAACACCATCAGAATTTTTTCTTCGGGGAATCATTTCAATTTTTCAGATAAAGAAAGATCGAGCGGATGAAACCGTACAAAAATTGTATGGAAATTATTTCTTCGTAATGGTGGCTTCGTTTATCCAAATTGACACGATTCTCCAAAAGTAAATCTATTCTTTAAATCGCATGATTTTTCGTACCTACCAGTGCAGTATCACCCTAATCTCCCGTTTCCATGTTTGCTTCGAGATTCCAACTGGTTTGGGAACGAAAGGCGGCTGATTAGTCCCAAATTAACTGGTCCTAGCGGAGTAGTTGAACGTCGCTGACTCATGGCCAGGGCCACGCTAAGACAATGGCATTTGTTCCCGTTTAAGTTCATGAAATAACGATTTGACCGGTCATAATGTGAATTTTTATTGATAATAACTATTTGTATTCGCGCGTGTGGAGAAGGACAATTTTGTATTCACCTTGCGAATAATAATTGCCAGACGAAACGCGATATAAATAAAAAATTCCGTGCGTGTGTGTATAAGCGTGCAGCGTGCGGAACGAATGAACTGCAAACGTAACGAATTCGTTGTTTTGCATTCTTTGAAGCAATAAGCCATTAGTTTTTATGATCACAAAGTCCTCCTCTTCCTAGAAAATGTAATCAATGGGTACGAGTTCTTCGGCGTATGCTGCATGACGCTTCGTGAACTCTTGACGATTATAATGAATTATTTACCTTGTATAAAATTATCCGGTATACCTACATATACTGCGATCACCAGATTGAAAATAGAATAATACGAGATGTTCCAGGTGGTTTACCAGTTACAAGTTATTTATCGGTCTGTTTATATTTGCAACCGATTCCCAGAATAAAGAAAAAAAAGTAATCGAAACCCCTATCGGAATTCGATTACTGAAAGATTTGAAAATTAATAATGGGAAAAAAACACATTTGTGTAAATAAAAAAAGAAAAAATGTGAAAAAGTTTCAGTGCACAAAAGCATACGCGGAGAATATATTATCTTCCCGTCTCTTTTAACCTGGCAACAGGCGGGCAGTTATAACCGGAATCTGCATACATTGTATTAACATTGGAGTATCAATTACCATCCTGTTTTTAATTCATTATGACCGACATCGTGGCATCTGCAACAGCACTATGCGCCTGACGAGGTGATAATGTGATAATTTTACGGTCATTTATGAAGGAGAATCGAGGTACCATAACTGAATACTGAAACTGTTGAGAAACAATGTAGATACTGAATTAACGTCGTACATACGGATAACTGCAACCTGTTGCAGTGTAGAAACTATCCAGACAACTCAATCGGGAGTTTTAGATGATGACGTCACGTCGTAGCTACGTCCAGCCGAAGGCAACAACCGGCTGCGAACACAAGTGGACGATTGAAAGAGCAATTCCAAATATATCGCTGATACACAAGGACGTTGAGATATTGATTTTTTAGAATTCCCCCACTCAATTCCACTCGGCATCTGATCTCCAGGCTTGCGGCGTAATTATTATATCGTAAGTTCGAATCAATAACAGGCCCGAACTTTATTTTATCGATGTGATTGTTTTCATCACAGAGATTAAAAGATCTCGAAAAGTTTGTGAGAGTTTAACGTAACGTTGGGTAATGACAGAGAATCGTTTCAGCGTTTATCTCGCCATCAGCATTCAACTTATCGTTAAGTCGAAATCCGCCCGGGTGGATTTAACTGAATCGTTAACTGAGCGTGACCAAAGGTCAGGTATACATGCACGCATCCACCGGTTTAGCTCTGCAAAATCATATTTAACTGCGCTCAAAATATATACGAGGAGTCAAGCCACGAGATGAATTCCTTCTATAAAGTCCTTTTACCGCAACTTTGATGCGCAGTTCGAAGTGCGCAGTCCGAAATGGCGGCATAAAGTTCTTACACCGCCCATTCAGCAAGGATTATGTTTTCCAAAACAGTCAGTTTACTTTCCCCTAGAATTTTCTACAGTCGATGGTTGGGTGAGACTGAGGTGAACGTTGCCAGTCCGAAATGTCTTCTTTTTTGTAATTTAACGTCCCTCGGGATGGAATTTCTCGACGACCACCATCCAACATTCGCAATTACCTTGAGGACAATGGAAATGTGCAAAAGAGAGGTAGGCCGTCTCGGAGATGATCACCGCTCCGGCCGTCGGACAGGAAGGACCGTCCTGACTGTCGGCAATTTTTCAAACCGCAAAGGATTTAATATCCGATGCGGTCTCACCGCAGATCCACAAAGACCACACGTGTTATTCATTCCCAAGCAGATCCTACCGATCGTGGCGCTGAGGTTCTTAGGAACGGTGGCCATCTACCTGGTAAAATATTTGAGTGACTAATCGAAACTGGTTAGATATGTTTGAGTAACCTCACCGACCGACAGTTCTAACTATTAAAGGGTCACGTCACATCCCTGATGCGAGCGCTAAATAAACACGTTTTACGAACCTGCAGCGAGGCTCTCGGCTCCTAAACGCTAAAGACAGCTCGTTCGAGAGTTGGTATAAAAGTGAGTACACAGTACACGCAAGAAAATGAGAACAAAAGAGTTTAGAGGGTAGGTGAGATGTTTGAACGTTAAAATACAGTTATATCTGTCAAGGAGGGACCGAACGCTCTGCCCACACAGGAATCGGGCAGGTTTCAAGAACCAATTTCTCACTGCCCCTCTCATACGTGGTCCCTATAATTCTCCTAACTCGAATCTTTACGGACCTAATATATCTCGACCTCGTGAGTCGTGGCTCGGCGTACGGATCGAGATTTTTCAAACTCACGTTCGGCTCCTGGACCAACATTGCTAAGCGCTTTGTTAATATTGGGCCAAGTAATCTGTGCAGCTAGAGGCTCGAATGCAGCCGTTTGCGAGGGGCTAGTGGCCTGTTTGTCCCCGATACACGTTTTCCGTACCGCTGTTCGGGACCAGCTACTGTACGACCGAGAGTCTCCCGATGGACTTTCTACACAGTTTGAAATAGACGCTCGTAATTTTCTGCCAATTTTTTTTTTTTTTTTTTTTCTAACGCGTTTAAAGTTAGAGTCGTTGAGTTGTGGGTTTATTCAGAGAGGTAGGTACCCGTTGAGGGTTGATTTATTTAATTGTGAAAATTATTTATGGATTTCTAACACGTTGGGACTCGGTGTGTTAAATGCACGTGCAGCAAACGACACAAATCTGCAGCACCAGCCAAGAGAATTTTACAGTTGAATGGAATCCAACTCACTCGTAGGTCGTTAAACGTTAAATGATGTGGTGTTAAAAGGTTTTATGTATTTCAATTTGAGCTTATTTTAGCATCCACTAATCTCGACTGACCAATCACGACCAGAGTTTCAGAAGACAATAACCAAACGAAATTAAAGCTCTTTATAGTTTTATACCCTATATAGTATATGGTATACCTTGCGGCTATCTTAGGTATTCAATTTTACTGCGGTCAGATCAAAGATGCTTCAACTTTTTCAAACCCAATCAATAATCTTTCCCAAAAATAGAGCTCAATACACAATTATTATTTTACTAAATTAAATTGACTGTATAATAATAATTAAACTTGTTTGATTACTAATTTAGATTTATTTACTATATACAGGTGTTATCATCAAAAAGTGTACATTCGGGAATTAATGAAAAATAACGGTGAATATCTATATTTTAAAATATACATTTAATAATAATAATAATATCAATAATAATAATAATAAAATGATAATAATATTAATAATAATAATGGATATACTTTACAAACGTAATATTTACAAAGTTTACATTAAATCATCTATTCACACAATTATACATCGATTTTTATTATAGCTATAATAATAATAATAATAATAAAAATAATAATAATAATAATATACTATTATTAACAAGAAACTTTTTGTACAAAATTTACACATGATTTATTTAATTTTATAATTATTAATAATAATTAATTAATTATCATTATTATATTTTGTTTTGTAAAAAATAAATAGTAATCCTTAAGCAGGTACGTGTTTAAATATTATCTATATTATATATTCGTATATGTATATATAGTATAACATATCGTAGTATTATGCGGTATATGCGATCACATAAATACATTACTCACATCTATACAATATATATCTATGTATATATATATATATATGTATAAAAAAAAGAAGTATGTGGGGTACGTTTTTAAACAGACAGGTAGGCTCCTCCGTCCGCGGGTGCCACCTGTGACTAAGCCTAAATACAGTCTCAACTCGCTTGTCTCGAGCTGTCTTAAAAAAAATTCTTAAAGATTCTCAAAGATTCCGTAGCCCTACTCCTACCTAACTCTCCCTCTTATTCCCCCCCCCCCGTATTTGCCCTCAAACCCTCCGCCCTCCGCCCTCCGCGCGAGTTGAGTTTTCACTCTTTCACTCCTGTGGTGGTTCCCACTTGGTTCCACTTGCTTCGACTCGCTTCCACTCGGCCCACACTCTGCTTCTTCGATTCTTGCCTGTATGCATACACGTATATGTATACATAACAGAAGCATAAGTTTATACGGTTTGGCGCGGTCTCTCTGCATATATATATATATATGTATACGTGTGACTCTGGGTGATGTGTGTATGCGTTTAGAGGATCATATATACTACCGTCGCGACACACCTGGACGCGATCCTGCGCCGACCGTGCCCGCAGCAGCTGCACCACAAGTCAGTGTTGGAAAATTACCGATTTCACTCTTACGCGATATATTAAGAGCTTGTTGACTGTCAGTGACGCAAGACTGACGCATTCTTGCCGGCTAGTCGTCCGTACGACGTTGACATTTTCTTTTCATTTTCTTATCAACGCACATGTATAATAGACAATACATATGCAATAAATATTTTCAATCACCATTTATTATCATCATTACGTTATCGAATTAACTTAATCCTTTATTCGAACACCGCTGATTTGTCGTACCTACAGTGTGAAAAAAAAAAGAATCTTCAAAACAGAAGCTGTGGCTACAGACTAGCTTCAATACCGCGGGCGAAAGTAAATATCCCGCGTGCGCGCGCGGTAGCATAGCCAGCTATATCAAGAAATAATTCTGCGCCAGGAGGGGATCAAAGGTGAGAGATCGTAGATCGTACGGAAATTACCGCGAGGCGTGGGTATAGATTCGCGGTTTTCTGTGCGCACCTGGTGACGACCGTGATGGTGGTGGTGATGGTACCGAACGATGTATATGCATACGTGTAATAAATCTTGATAAAAATGAAAAAAAAAAAAAAAAATCTCGCGGGCCACAGGTATAACCGATGTATACGAAGACTCCCGCTTTACATAAAATGTCCGTATGGCCGTTATACCATCCTGTGGTATAACTATATACCCATATACCTCTCGCGCAATTTTTAACAAGGAAACCCAAGGGGGGGGGGGGGCGAGCAGAGGAGGAGTCAGGACAAAATATCGTTGAAACAATATATCTCTTCGTCTCTATCTCCATCTTATCTTCTCTTCTCTTTTCTCTATACGTATCACGATGTGTGTTACCGTAGGTATACCGATATAGGTAAAATATATATCCGCGCTTTATAACCGCGCTGGGTTACCTCGCGCGCGATAACGGGGGTAGGGGTAGGGGAAAGAGGTGCCGTGGGGTTAGGGGGGACGAATAGCACCTGCGGTCGGTTATATATATATATATATATTTATAAATCTATACCGGTTTCTCTCCTACAGCCTTATTAATAAATGACACGTAGCGTATAGGATACATATCCAAGGAGGTTTGACTCGCCTATCACGCACGCGGCTTAAGGCTCCCGGAGTCGGATAGGCCGCCCGGTTTTCTCGATTACTGAAACTCGGTGCAGAGAATGCGGCAGGCCAACAGCAACAGCAACCAGAAACAGAAACAGAAACGCACGCGTTAGTTTCTTCTTCTCCTCCTCAAGATTTCCGTCTCTTGCAGTCTTACGTACATCGCATGTGCACAGAGTCGTCAAACCGTTAAAGGAAATCTCAATCGTTCCAACATTTGGGGGATTTGTAAAGCAAAGTGTCTTGATTTTCGTGTTTGAGACTATAATTTGACGGTGTATCACGCACGCGTCTCAGCGACAGCCACATCCCAGCACGGCCATGTCTTGATAATTTTTAAGCACCACCTTGTTTTCCTCGTCCAAGTAGAGCATCGATATGGAACTGAGGGCCGTCGGTACGCAGCACGCCTTCGGAACCATGTTCGGATTCGTCGAATAAACGAGGGTTTGAACAATAGCGTGATTAGTAGAGTTCAGATGATCCGCGAGTGGGAAGGGACAGTCACCGTGGCAGTAGAACGCGTCGTAACCGGGCGGTGCGACTATCCAATCGTTCCAACCAACGTCAACGAAGTCTACGTACAACGGATGTCGTCTGCAATTTTCCCTTCCGTCTTTCCTCCTCCCTTTACGCAACGCTGCTCGACGTGAACGACGATCCATTATCAGACTAGCAGACGCCTGTTGGTTCTTACCGTCGTCCGTGTAGGTGAACAAGAAGGGTCTGCTCGACGTCCACGAGTCGACGTCCTCGTCGACGCTCCGCCTGAGACGAACGTGTTCCTTCCGTCGTTTAACGCCGAGAACTTCGACGAGGAGACCGTGGTTGTGGGAAGGATTTTGTAACCACCTCTCGACCGCCGGATGAACGTCGAGAGGTACGGAAGAGTTTTCCCTGGTGTCTACCAGCTTGTTGTCGACCAGTCTCAGGATCGGTTTACTACGTCCCCTGACACCCGGGAGCACTATGTCGTGAACGAGGATGCGCTGGTACCTGGATTCCTCGTCGTCTTCGTCCGAGGGGGACAGAGCGACACGGGAGAGACTCAGCTCAGCGGCGTGTAGCGTCTCTTGTAACGGGACGCTGGTCAGGTCAAACGACAGTCGAAATCTGTGAGGACTCGGAAATTTCTCGTCGACCTTGCTCTCTGGAAGTAGAAAAAATAAAGAACATGTGTTAAAGATCACTCTGATTATTGGTACAAATTTCGGTTCACCGATAGAAACAATCAGACGTATGAACATTTCTCGTATAGGTAATTTCAACATCTTCTTCGTATCTCAGAAAGTCGAAAGGAACACAGATTAGTTACGTTCAGAGAATGGACGTACTTTGGCCAATAACCAGTGTGAAAACGTTAAAGATTCAACCGGAATGAGTCATCTGCCTGGGTCTGAATGACGCACGAACTTGGGACGGAGAGGAAAAAAAAAGGTACCAGAGGTCTCAAATATTGCGAAAATATTGATAATCTGGAACCGGTATTGTTATCGATTTTCGTGGATACATGCAAAAGTAATCGTCAAATTAGCGTATGAATGGGACATTGGCTTAGCGTGTCTCCGGCTGCCATAGCAAATTGGAAATCAAGTATAATCGAATCTGAGTGTCTATCGGTTAGGTGTGTAATTAATCAATCCATTACTGCCTCTATTGTGAGCGATAATTACTGTTTGACCAGTAAACAGCGAAATGAAGGGAGCAAAAACTGCTTGTGGATTTGTATGGCTATAATGATCCTCGGTAATTGGTATGCAGTGAGAAAAAGTTACGATACATTATAACCTGCGTATGGTGAAACAGGCTACTATAGCTATACGTATACATGTATACCACACAACAGTGAAGCACGTGCGAGAAATTTTTTAAACCGACTGTATTTCCAGGGATTGAAGTTAATTTGTGACAAAGACGTATAAAATGGTACAACACTGAATCAATTAAGAGTAGTTGAGGGGTATAATGAATTCGTAGAAGGCACACGTGGAAGTGATACCGACGGACACGTGTCTCACGTGACCCAGGCTCATTCCCACGGATTCCCTGATTACAATCGACAAAAACTTCAGGTAATATCCGAGCTCGAAAATCTTTACAACGATCAAGGGTTCACTGAATACCCTTTTACAATCGACTAATGTTATTTACTCGGCGATCCGGAGATTATCGTAGAGGCGGATTCGTTTTAATTTTCGAACAAATCCAACTGGACAATATAATTAGTTCTGAAAAATCAAAACGTTCAGAGGCCGTGGGAAACGATTTTACCCGTTATGTGGATATAGTAGAAAGTATGTATCCGAGGGGTTACAAGTTGTCGAAAGATTAGTGAAAATTAGCCAAGATTCTAAACGCGTTAGTGTAATATCTATCGCATAATACAAGGAGAAATCTTATACTTTAGAGTATACTATGTTCGGTAACGTTTTTGAACATAGTGAAATAACGTAGAGAAAGAAAAATTTGGAAATAAGTCAATTTCGGGTTTCAAGCCCAGTAGATTATTATCATTACTGGGACCGAATGGGACTAGAGTAGGCGTGCGGCAAAGGTCGAGCTAGAGGCAATAAAATTGGTAAATCGACACAGAAAAATGAAGGGAACGTAGCCAAGGGGCTAATGAGTTTCAACAATAGGTATATATTCCTCAAACTACCCACGGGACAATGTGAGGATCAGATAATGAATTAGAATTACTACATAATTAGCGGTACGTAGCGGGCCGCTAACACCTGGGATATTTTCCCGTCCCCTCAGCTCCTAATGAAGAAATAGAGTCGTTCCAAAGCCTCTAACAAATCTTGCATTGAAATAACTTTGATATAGTTATTGTGTGTTTTTGTTCTCGTTTCCATGCGTGTATAGAGAGAGGGATCTATCGCGTTAAATCTCGGAGTTTACAATGGGAAGATTCGAGTCTCCGATAACTCGGAATCCATTAATTCAAGACAACTCAATTCTCTGAGCCACCGGCTGTTCGAAGACTACGAGACTTCGTATTTTCTTACATGTATATGTTCGAGATTTCTCTCGAAGATTAGAAGAAAAACAAAGAGAAGGAATGAGATCTTGATAATTCGAATTTAAATATCTGTCGCACGTGACGAAATTCCACTTCAAACAAGTAAAATCCAAACAGGCCATGCAGAGTTTCAATGGTAGCGTAAAGATTTTAATTAAAACACAGTTCGTTGAACAGTGATAATACGAGTGACGAAAAATAACTAACGGAGAAGTGCAGAAACAGCTTTCTATCGCAACTCGACGTTTCCTGTATATATACATATATAGATAATATATGTATAAATATATACGCCTGTATTACACACGAATATAGAACTCGAATGCTGTTTCATACAGCATCAAGATACGGAGAGACATTGTTACGAAGCTGTGGCGTTTCGCACCGATGCACATCGCCACTGCACCCATCTGTCCACTGGCTGTCACCTTGAGCGACTGACTTGCGATTAGCGTTAAATTGCAGTCTCTTTATAAATACTTCATAACTTGGTATTCAACACAAGTTGGATTAGGGTTAGATAGATATTTTCGAGATCATATACTCATGAAATGTGATGAATCCAATGACCTTAAACTCTGTAACATATTATATGTAACGAAACGACGGGGGTAGATGTATTATAGTTATGTATTATACATACTATATCGTATATATGTGTGTGTATAATTTTCCAAGAAGCTTGTCGAATCGAATATAATATACGACAATTAAAATTCCTCGAGTCTAGTTTGCGGGAGACAAGAGAGACGCGGTTAACTCGTAACAACCCGTCCGTCCGTGAACCCAGCCTTAAGAACTTTGAAACCGAGGGAATATATTCAAGAAGGTATATAGGTAGTCGCCTCAGTTCCACGCGATGTATGCTACACACGTGTGTCCGTATGTGTGTGTATAAAATACTGCGCGGCTATCTTCGTTCACTTATACCCACGGTTTTAACTCATGGGCAGCATCCAACAGCCAACAGCAACAGCCTTTGATCGTGAGCAATATAGGAAAGACTTCTCTGTGGGTATAAGAGACCCGAGTGGTATGTATCTCTCTAGCCAAGGAGGTTCCGCGAGACTATACGGCGACGGGCGAGCCCCGGTAAACATGTTTACCCACGGATTCCATCCAGTTGCGATGCGTGTCCGATCGAGCCTGATCTACCGCCCGATACACTCAACAATCTTTATCCGCAATCTTGGACCGCGTATAGAGTACTGTAACAAAAGCTCCCTCCAATTAAGGTATTCTTTGATACTGGCCACCTGACGCAGGCGTAGCACCGCCGCGCGGCCATAATCAACGAATACGATGCGAACCGAACCGAGGGAATTTCCCGACTGAATAATAAGAGGGCTTTGTAACTGATACCCTCAGCACTCCGCCCTCGGGTTCTCGGCACAGTTTTATTGTTCCCGGTTCCTAACAGCGCGTCAATGTCATGGATACGCCCCCATATTTCACCCGAAAGGCAAAGTGCCTCTTTGAACGTGTCAAGCGGTGACAACCGTGCGCCCCCCGAAGGTGCCGACGGGGGTCTAAACCATTGCGAATGGCGTGACGAAACTCAACGTTCTATATAATACCCAAGGTTCAACGGTCTCATTGTTAACCTTGCGGTAGTTTCTTATGTCTCTTATGCCCGGAAAAACGATCTGTCAATATTTGGCTCTTAGTGACAAGAAAAAAGTTATAGTTTCGATACACCGGAACTTGGAGAGCGGTAGTTGACCAAGTAAATCATAAAGTCCGAGTTAGACGTTACCCGAGTATGACGACGGTATAAAAAGACCCAACAACGACCCCCCGGCGCCAAGTCATCAAACCGTGACGAGCAACGGTGGGGCTTCCTAACAAGCCGTGTCAATGATTGCGCGGTGATGTGGAACAGCCCTAAATAGAACGTTCAATTGTTTCAAGGGAACCACATGGTTCCGTGTAACGAATGACCGTTGAAATCTTGACATAGCTGCAGCGTTAATGTATACTCGATCTCGGACTCCTCGCATCTTTACAGTTAGTCGAACGACCGAGTATGCGACGTATGTGGCTACGTACACTTGACGCGTTTCACCATATTGCATACTCATCGAGTAGCGTAGAGGAATACGGAATTGTATGAAGATTTGAGACACATCGGGTATATAGGATAATGAGAGTATAAAAGTATGTAATATATACTGACCTACGTGAGCGAAGGATCGAACGGTGTTCGAGGACCGAGCGTGAATCCCGGGTCTCGCGATATCAGCCATTCCAATGGCACTCTGGCGAATATACAATTTCTTAAGTGACTCTGGCACGTGAGGAGATCCCGTCGGTCTGGGCCTCTTCGCGAAGCCCAGAAGGGAAAGGAGGCTAGCCTCGACACCAGCGATGGCTTGCTCGCGGTCGCCGGTTCCGACGACTTCCACCGTGTCCGCGCCCGCTAGCAGCACACCCACTGCCGCTAACACCAATCTCAGCAGCAGCGACATGTGCATCGTGACTTCAGTCACTGACACGGCCTCTCCTGCAACGAAAAAAATACAACCGACCCTCGTAATTAATTCGTTGAATCTAGGATTATCATTACATTTTTCGAAAGGAATGTTAATATACGTGAGGAGGAATGTGTCAATGGTATAAATTCCGATCGGAGGAAAGCAAGAGTGTATCCTGAACGTCGTTTCTACGCGTTCTATGACTGGGAAAACTCGAGAACATAGGTATAACTTTGTCGTTCGTACGGAATAGTAATGTAATGTTCTCAAGCCTGATGCTCATCTCCATACGGTGTTATGCCTCTCCTCCAACTGCGTACGTATATCTACATCTATATTCCGTATCCCAGCTGGAAGACGAGCCTCGCTCGAACAACCGCTTGACCAGGGTCCCACGGCGACACCTGCGCGCGCGCGCGTGACCAGCTTTCTCTCGCGTGCGCGATCCGCTGCTTTTTGATTTTTCATAGAAAGGTGAACCACTTACGCCGCGCTTCAACGCGTGACCTTTGTCAATCGATTGTTCTGGAAGGCGACACGAGAAAGGTCACAATCGGCGATAATAGGAAAAAAATAAATCGCGGAAGGGATAAGAGAATGAGGAACGCCGATGATCGAATCGAGGAGGGATGCAGCTGAAGAAACGCCGAGGTTGCGATCCCGAGCCGGAGACAGTGAGGCTGCCGGAGCTCTAGCCAAGCTGTCTGCTGGCGCTCTCATAGTCTTTATAATCTCGTGGGCCGGATCTCGAACAGTGCCGAGCGCGGGGGCGCGCTGTGTAGTCAGACTTGCAGCTCAAAGAACTCCCTCGAACCGATCGACGCGACTATGGCTATGATGATAACTTTTCATTGAAAGGATATACAGGCCTCACGCCCTAATGAATTTTCAGTCAGCCCCGGACGAGCCGCGGTACCTACTTAGACACATTTTATGGCAATGGCTGCTCGCGAGGTGTTGTCTTAACCGATGCGCAGTAGGCAGGTATAAGACACCGACGATGAATCGGTAGAGCTCGTTCTCTCAGCTCTAGTACAGTCGCTCGGAGAGATGCACCTGACTCACTGGTCTGGATGGGAGACGGGAAACTACCCACTTAGACGTCAATCACTTCCGGATTAACATCTACCTACCGAACCGAGTATGGTAGCTGGGAAAATCGGCTTAACGTGAAAGGCGAAGCTGCCCGTAACGACCGAAGAGTCAAACGTATCGTGAGAGTAGAACGACTCGCGTGATTGATATGAATATTAAAATAAAGTGCAGGGGAGCCGGTCTCCGCACGCGCGGCCCGACCACCGAGTCCCTGAGAGGAGCATCGAGCCTCGGAGCTGCTGGGTCCGTCTCGTTGGCCTGCGGCCACGAACCGAAGAGTGAAGACCGATCTGTGAGCGGTGTCTCCTCTCTCGTTCGAATAGTTTCCTTAACGCGGCGACATAGATACACGCCCGATACCGATGTAGACGGAGAGACGCATAGGCGGATGGGTGTGAGGTACGGGCAGGATGAGAGCGCGAGATGAGGATAAATAATGATAATAAGAACTCACCGAGCTACCCGTAAGTCCGTAGTTTTAACGACCACGGCATCTCAGCGAGTCCCATGCACTGTACGCAATCGCACTCTCTTTGCACTTGGCACCACCACTCACCAATGTATACCATTAACGAGGCACTGTATGTGTGATATATCTGTATGTTTGTATAGAAACGTTAGCGATCGAGGTGTTATTTATATCTTGTAATTATTTAGTTTCAGTTGTAATCGAATATTTGCAACGTATCCTGCCGAGGTTCGAGGAGCAATATAGTCCTGTTCGGGATGAACCCCTCGAGGTGTTAGGGATAGCTGAAGAATATCCGACTATCGTCTCGCACTTTCCATCCGTATTGGACGGTGTTTATGAAAATATTCTGGTATATCGTACATGTAACCGTGTACGCGTACACACTCGGGTATAAAATTCGAAACAGAATCTGGCCAGGCAGGTTTCACACAAATACACGCGTACACACTTGGATTGCACGAAGTGTTGCGTCCAACAGTTTGACCGTCACTGTGGCCGCGACCATACGGCGAACGACGGCGAACGACGGCGAACGGTGCGGCGGAGGGTGACTGGCGAGTGCGAGCGGCACCGATCCCGATCCGAGCTAACCAGTGAGTTGAGTCGCTGAGGATTGGCCAGGGCCGAGACGACCGGGGGCCCCGCCGCGCAAGTCGGTCCAACCTTTTTCACCGCTTCTCTCCCTCTCACCTCTCGTATACTCGTATACTCGTTGTCATATTTCTTTCTCCTTATCTACGGTCACCCGTGACGGTCGCTGGCCGCAAGAAGAGGAACCTTTTCGAACCATCGATAGTGCCTCACGTATTTATACCGGGTTAAAAGTTAAAAAGAACTGGATTTATTCGTCGAATGTAATCTTTTCCTCGGTTTTATTTCTCTTATCCTCTGATTGTTTTCCCTGCCAGAGCGCGAAACGATCGGGGGGGTATTTAACTGTTTTAGGACGAGACGCGTGACGGAAGAGACGATACGGTGCACCGTAGTCGAGCAAGAAGCAAGATGAGGCAGACTCTCACCGTCGTCGGGTAATGGTGCGGTGCTGCAGGTTCAGTCCCGAAAGAGCATGCCGCCTCGGAATATTTATGGGGTACCGAAGAGGACCACCCGGTAATTACGACGACCCTGAGGTCGGGGCGGGGCACAACCGACACGATAGCCTACCTTGCTTCTCAGCGCCATTCCTGCCCCCTCTCCGCCAATATATGCATGTGTATATAATATATCCCCCATAAAGCCAAGATCTGTTACCTGTTTCGTAAAAAATTTATTAAATTTACCTATGACGCAATTTCACGTATTGAATATTTTTTCGTTTTCTTTTTCTTTTTCGATCATAGAACAATAAATAAATGACTACGTTTCAAGTTTTTTATTATAAAATATATTATCGTTTGAATGAATAACAATTTCACTTGTTTACCGCGTGTTCTCGAACGATGGGGAAATCTCTTTTCCGGCTATGATGCATAGTTCTGGTTACATGTAACATCCATACGTGTATCTAATCTAACAGTGTAGCACTCGTCTCCGCGAGGCGTGGGTTTTCCCCAGAAATCTCTAATGCGATTGAGGGGTCCAACCGGAAATGGTTTAAACGTTGAATTAGCAAGTGGGAGAAGTGGGCAGACAGCATGGCGCGCATGTCCTCGCGTATTATACGCGTCGCCTGTGTATATATAGCATATTTACAATAAGTGTGTGCGCCGGAGTCGAGAGACTCGAGAGAGTCGAGACGCGAGCATTCCGCTCTTCACTCTCGCATCGTTCGAATCACGTTGTCACCGCGCGGTACTTCGAGACCCGCGAGGGAGGGACGAACGCCACCACGTACCTATTCGTACCTATAGATACTCGAGGACGCGAAACGCAACTCGAGTCACGCGGAGAGAAGCGCTCCGTTCATCCTCGCCAAATTACACGTAACGCAGCTACCTGCACGTCGAATATAAATCTCGCTCCCCCCCTTCATCCGCATCATATTTTACCCGCGTGTTAACGTCCATGAATATGGAGGGAATTTAAAAAAAAAACTTTACGATTGACTCGCAGAGATGGAATTAAGGATCTGCAATGGATTAAAGTAACAAAGACCGTACGTTGCGCAATATTTACAGTAATTTCAGCGTTACGTAACGGCGGTACGTTAACCCACGTCAAGTTTCGATTCGAGTTTCTTTCCTCAATGCTGTTTACCCGTATGGTGAATAAATATAGCGAGAAATCCGTAGACTTACCGCAGCCATGGCACTGGAGCAAAGATCGAGCACAGACGCCGTGGCACCGTTTGAATCATCTTCATAAAATAATGTTATTCAACTTAATATATATTCCTTGCTGCTTTCGACTCTCCGCTATATCTACTCTACCACCCACGACGTCGAGGAAGGATAATATTCCCGAGGTTTGTTTTTCGCCGCGGAACAAAACGCGAAGAATAAAAAAAAAAAACAAAAAAAAATCGTTTCTCTCGGAATCGATTTGCGAGTGTGCGCGGTATTATTAAACTATAGACATTATCGGTTATATACACGAATACGCGTTTGTTCAATAGCTCGTGGGCATTTTAGTTATGTTGGCCATCGCGCAGGGGGAAGGTAAGATGGCGTCGCGCGGAAGACGTCGCGGCTTCTCCGAATCGATTGAAAGGAATTTATCGTATATAGCGGCTCTCCGATACCCGGGGATTCATGCAACCCACGAGGATAACCGAGGAGACATTTGTGCGCGGTTCTTTATTCGAATGCTGATGTCAATTCGTTGAATTCCTAATCGACCTCCGGTACGCGAATCCAAGAACGATCATCACCGTCGGAACTTTGGCTCGACGCGGTGTCTACGCCGCGGTAACACGTTCTCGAAGCCTAAAATTCACCAACCGCGATCAGGAGCTCTTGGGCGTCGCGCAGTCTGGCGAGTGCAAATTGATTTCCAGTAAAAATAACCGGCGTTTCGCCCAAAGGCTATTCCTTCTTATTTTATTTATTTTCATCCTCTTTAACCATTCAATCATCGTTCTTTTTCATTATTTCACCTGCAGTATTCGGACCATGAAAAATATTCTCGATTCTACAGTGATAGCAAAGTTATAGTAATCGAATATAGGTATATATGCGATATCGTTGCCATTCTCAGAAAGTCTATGAATTCATGTATATTCGATTAGGAATGATTCAATTATAGAATTTTAACACAAAACAAGCCTAAGAAATCACTGCGTATATTTTAATGCTTGCATGTATAAATGAGGAATTTTCGCGAATATAATTGATTCTACAATATTTTATGACCTGATGCAGCAATTATTGTAGCAGTGGAAATCCATTTTTAAGTGAAATTATCATGAATTTTCATATAATATGAGTATTCAATCGAATTTTCGAAACATTCTTTACATGAAATCTGGTATAATCTTGGCTATGAAATGACAGAATGATTTTGAATTTTTGAAACTGTTGTATGAATATTGAAATATGGAAAAAGTTGAATTTTAATATACAAAAAGTATATGTTAATTGCTTCACACACATTTTTATGAAATTTCATACAGAAGTATCTAACAGTGTATGCGGGTCGAATGTCCTACTTTTTTACGTCTAAATCTTGTCTCAACTTCAAAAGACTTCTTTAAGAGTTAAGCCGTCAATGAGTATGATGGGCTTTGGTCTAAGATTCAACCGCACCAGGTGTACGTTCAGCATTTGCGTAACGATAAAAAGCAGGTACCCACTTTAGAATTGAATAAAAAGTGGTAAACATACTAGAGTTGGAAAAAAATATGTTTCAAGCATTATAGCACTTGGTAATTGTGCAAGTCCCTGTACTCGAACTCTAATAATATATTGTACGTTGCTTGCACGTTTTACGAGCGTGTTCATAATTTAGCGTGATTATTCGGCGGGTTTCAAAGCCTCCGTAGATAGATTCGGGTAGGTACTGCGACCATATAAACTTGAGAATGTTTAGCGTTAAATTATCCGTTATTTGCACTGCAGTGTAGGAAACACAGCCCGGAAGATTGTTTCTTTGGGTGAGGTGAGAATGCGTTTTTACAGCAGGCATAGGTCAAGAGGAGAAAAAAAAATGGGGAAACAATAAAACACGGTTATTTTTCTACCACGTATTTTAACGCTGACGCTTTTTTTTGTGCTGAAATTAACACAAAAAGGAGGGGACCAGAAAAAAAAGACCTGTATAATCTTCAAAAGTACAACTTTCTCCACTTAAAGAACAATGCCGGCTCTGACGAGCGCTGATAATATAAAGAAGAGATACGGGCGATAGATAGCCCAGGCTATATTTCTTAACGCCCCGTTATGTACCGAAGACACGGTCTACTACTCAGAGCCATTATATACCTACTTTTATCAGAATATTCACAGATTTCATTATTCGCCACTGTACCTATAAAAAGCGTGCAGTGTAACCGAAGTATAATTATTACTTTGAATATCAGTATTGGTGCATAGTGGCCACTATAAAAAGTTTTTTAAAAATCCCTGACTTTTCCTTGACCAAATTATAATTTTTCCCTGACATAAAATTAGGACCAATTAGTGTTTATATTCAATGTAATGAATAATGCTCTGGATCAATGGTTTTATTTATAATATATACAAGTTTTGCTGCTATTTTCATTGATTAAGATTTTCGCGCGAGGAAGACAAAAAAATCGCTGGGGATATTTTATGCTGTCTTGTTTTGTGTCACCATAAAATTCCTTGACATTTCCCCGATAATTTCTTGGATTCCCTGATAATTGTGGGATAAGGTCATTTTCGGATTCCCTGTATTCGGATAATATGTTTAATATTAAAATCAAATGGTATATATATTCACCACAACGTGACATACTTCCGTAGCTGTACAGGTAAATAATTTACATCAACTGCGTCATAATCGATCCAATCGTAATTTATTGGACATACTTGAATGGGTAATTTTTTTTATTGAAACAAAAAAAAAGGAAATAGGTACATAATGTTTTTTTTTTTTTATTTTATGTCGTTGCAATACAATTTATAGATGTGTCAAAGTGTTATTTTTTTTCTCTTCACTTCAAGGAAAAGATAACTCTGAATATGCGACGCAATATAAAAATGTGGGTATAATCAATTTGGCGCAATAATTTTTGCTATAAACGACTTTCAAATATATTTTTAGTGACTAAAATATTTTATAGAGGTATACCTATAGTTGGATATAGAAGATTTGTGTAAAATCAGATATGTAATTTCCAGTGTCCCTCAGTGAAGAATTAAAAAAAAAAAAGAAAATACATATGTACGTGGAATCGCCGCTAGCGAAGGCATAGTTTGGTATATCCTCTGAAGGTAGCCATTTATCGCCGAAGCCGCACGTTGAACAAGGATGGCATTAATTTTAGAATCGGCCTGACCGTAATGGCACAGTGTAAATTTGGGCCTCTGTCTCTGAGGGGTCTCTCTCCCAGAAGATGCCTTGGTCAAGACCACCCAGATATACGTGCGGCATTCTCTAAATCGGCTCACTACTCGTCGTGCAGTCCTCCGTTGCTGCACTGCCCAAAGATGTACGCCATCTTGGAACCTGGCTCACCTCAGTCTCACGGCTTAAGCCTTGAGGAAAAAACCTTCTGAATCATCGGCCTTAACGAAGCATTTTTATTTTCTCTTCTTTCTCACAAATTTTATCGGGTGTCTCGGCCCAAAATTACGACCAATTTTATACATGATAAAAACACAGTGAAATCTTCAGACAATAAACGATCCGCTAAAGTGATCAGAAACAAAATCACCTTTTTAGCCTCATTTTTCACACATACCCAGAATATTAGGTATAGACCTAATTACTTTTTAATCTCTTTTCGACAAATCTCCCGAACTAATCGTCTCCTTCTACGATTCATGTGGGCATAACTTTCATCTGGGCGTTTCTCTGTGGTTCTTGGATAAAATTATTGTCCATTTGGCCCGAAAATGTGTGACCCCCCACGATGGGTAGAAGCCGGGATAAATTCCTTCGGATTCTTTGACGCACACCGCATTCACCCAAGGATCGCGAAGCGTTGGGTCGTTTAGAACGCCGTGTCTGCTCTAGAGTTATGAAGCAACTTTGTCGTCGACCGGAAGCGCGTACTGTTCCAGTAATCCGGGATCACGGCCTCCTTCCCAAGTGCCTCGTCTACTTCATCCCATGCAGATAGAAAAGTATAGCTTTAAGGACTGACGAGAGATTGAAGAATCTTCTTTGCAAATATCGACTCTCCTACCTCGTGACGCGATTTCCTTTTTATAAAATGGCCGCCGGGTTGAGCTCTGACTCTGACGTGGGCTTCTACGGGTGTGCAGCGTGCAGAAATCTCTTTATTACGCCTTCGAATACTCGATTCCAAGTGAGAATACGAGAGTAGTAACGCGGAACGAGGAAAATCCCTTTCCTTCGAGCACGAACTCGGAGCCTGTCTGCATTTTATAAGACGGGTCGTAGAACCACTCTACCCACTCGGTGCAGCTCTCCGCTTCCTCCGGGCCCTCGTATTCGCGAACGGCTACGCGGACCACGCGACCGCTAGATCTGCACTCGACACTTTTCTTGCGCGGTCGGTGATCCGGAGGTTTTTCAAAAGTCTTTTCGAAAAGTCAATCCCATGTTTTATTTGTTTTTCCTATTTCGCACCGGCCACCACTTCAAGTGTTAGTTTTCGGTGTGAAATTAATTCTCACCAAAGATGAGTCAATGAGTCACTCAATCGACTTTTTTTTGTTTAACACGGAATAATGACAATCTGCTGTGAGCTCGAGGAAAAATTCTTCCCGATGGATGGAATTTCAAGTCTGTGTTCTACGCTTGAACAAACTTCCTGCAAAACGAGATGTGATTTTGTCTCTGCCTTTGTCTCTGGATGGCAAAAGTGTCCGAAGGTTTTTGAAAATTTGAACCCGCCTTTCAGGTTCTTGTTCTTCCTTTTTGGATTAATAAGTGTAGAGGTTGATGGGTGTAACAGTCATTTGTTTAGAAAACCTTTTTCTATTGGGACGACGTTTCGCTTTTGGATTTAGGAATCTCACCAACTGCGAAACCATGCGAAGACCCGTGAAAGGGTACTTTTTTCGATTCATTGTTTCTTTGTTTTAGCCTTTTTCGTGATGGCAAATTTCTGTTGGCATGTCGAGGGAGGCTGCAAGAAGAGCTTAGGCAAAAACCGTGGGTCCGGTTCTGTGTACTCTGCGAGTGACTGGAGTTAAAGGCAAACATTACCAGCGCGTGTAAATTGGCCCAGTCACTACGTCTGGCCGTCGCGGTGCTCTCAGACCGCCGGACGACCGTTTAAATTCTTGGTCACACGCGGCCGGGGGACGCTTTTCGAAGCGCGTCCGAGTGTCTGTCTCGGTATTCTGACTAACGCCGGTGCAATGCGTTGCGAGAGTCGTCCGTAGCACGCGAAACTACCTGCGATGCCCGGGGTAAAATTCGTCCCCCGTCCTGCGTAAACGACCCGTAATTATCGGCCACTTCTGGTACAAGAATCCCGTGTCTGATTCCTATCGAGGTGTAGAAGGTAACGGGCATGCTAAATCTCGAGGAATTTAGGGAAGAAGGGACACCCAGGGTATTGGAAGGAATCCATTTCCCATCCCGTGAAACCCTTTTCAAGATTCTACCTCTCAAAATTAGGGAATCGATAAGCTAAACGACGAAATAAATCTGATAACGTGAACAAGACGTGATTCACCGATCGAAAGGAGGGATGGCCATTTCCCGGGAGTAAAATACCCCGGGGTTCCTCGCATTCCTCGGGGATTGTTGATTCTTCATTTCGTGTACTGCTTGTCCCAATTTGCTCCAGCTTGGTCCGAGCTGTGTGGCTCGTATTCCGTGTTTGTCTCACACTCTCCTTCTCTCCTTGCCGCTTTGGTACACGTGTGGATCATCGACGACGTATGCGTCTACCTGCACGTTTCTCTTTCCCCTGAAACTTGCGGCTATGGTTGTCTACTCATTAGGCAGACGAAGAGTTGATTCGATGCTAACGAGGCGAAGCAGTCAATGCTACCAACTACAAAGATGCCGTGTCATTGGTCGCTACCCTCGTTAGGCTTGTGCGGTGTTAGAACTTTTCACTTGTACACGTGAAAAAAAGTTGTAATAGACACAAGTTTTAATGAAAGTTCGCAGATGTATATCTATACCAGGCGGCCAAAAGTTGGTATCGAACTTTATGGGTACTGGTATGATGAATCCGTTATATGGCGAAACTGTTAAAAACTGTGTTCGCTGAAACAGGTGTGACTGAATTATTGACTATCCTCGCCTTGTTATTCGTTGTCTACGTCAGTTGGTCGCATCTCGAACATGGAAGGCTCCTGTGGTGACCAATCAGTTCGAGTCGGATGACGCCGAGGCTGTTTAAATATGACAGTACCAAACACTTAACGGGGAGATATTACATCTCGTTTTGCATTTTGCATTATGGCCACATCGTTTGAGGTGAGATAAATAGTCGAATGATGGGTTTTGTCGAATTTAAGTCTCCCAATATTTTTTCTGTTTCGTAATTCATAACCCGCACCTATATCAATCTCGGTGTGATGAGGATAAAATTGTAATTAACGGTGGGACGTATTTTTCTCTTTTTATATCTGTTTTTATCTCATAGAGTTGAGAAATTCTGATCATGAGGAAGGACGTTCTAATGTCTGTGAAAATATGAAAAGTGTTGAAGAGCAGCGGCAGATGAAGCGTCGTACGTGCTATGTATATGAACCGAAACCCGTACAGTCGGAAAACTACAAGAGATTGACGCGTTTCGAGACCAATTTCGGTATCTCGTCATCTCTGGCACGCGTCTATAATGATTGATTCTCGAAACATGATAGAATCGATCAACGGTAATGGTGTAAAAAATATATTCAACAAACACGTGTCATCGATGCATTGCAAAACAAACGCCCTAGCCTAATGATTCGATTAATAAACCGTGTGTTCGTTATTCACAACGCAATAATTAAACGTTAATGAAAAAAACCTTCGAGTAACTCTTTCCGCTTGAAGTAAGTGGTAAAGCGGTAAACAAAATCGTGATAATAACTGCGCAAGCATACACACACTCGATGATATGATATAAGGTATAAATAAGTGTTATACCTATGTGTACAAGAATTTTTCATGGGTATATGGTAATATCGAAATGGGACTCGGCTGCTGAATGAAACAATACTGAAAAGTAATGTTTTAAGTTCGTTATAGGCGTAGTCACGTATAATTATCGCTGACCTAAAAGTTAAAAGTACGAAGGTATCCCTGGCGAGCACCAGCTGGCGCGTAGGTATGTACATGCCCCCGGGGAATAAATATATTAACGCGAGAGGCAGCGCTGGCCCTGACTGGCCCTGGCAGGCTTGCTCGACTGCTGCCCCGGAGACCCGGGAGTCCGGCCGGGTCGGGCTGCCTTCGGCTTCGGGCCCGTTGCCGGTTCGCCCGTACTATCCGTAGCCCGTAGCCAGCCGCGCGTTCGCTTGTTTGCCCGTTCGTTGCGTTGGGCTCCTTCGGCGTTCGACGGCGCAGACAGCGCGTCGCCCCGCCCGTTGTAAAGCCGTTATCGTACTTAAACTCGCTGCTGCGTGCGGATCGTCGTCGCAACCGTCGTAACATGTATATACGCTATATAATACGCATGTACGCCAACGCGTACGCCTACTATGAAAATATAATTCATCCAAACAGCGGAATACAAGCTGGATGGAAGCCGCAAATTCCCATCTTGCTTTACTCAAATATCGCTACATGTTCAAACTCTTTACGGAACGCACTCTGTTATCTATTGCGCAGTGTTTCTAATCCTAGCTCACAGTTCCATTATTTTTATTGTTCAATACTTTGACAATTTTATTTCATACATTTGGAGTTGAAATCTCAGAAGAATTTCGAACGGTTTTATTATTATTACACATCTTTTACAATTCATACGCATCAATATTATTGTACATTTGGAAATGTCTGAAGAACTACGCAGATATTATAGATTAGCTTTTCTCCGATATTCTTTAGACTTCTATGATGACTAATTCTGTCAACCAGTATGAAGATATCCGTTCACTTTCACGCGACGGATCGACTCATAAGGCCTATAATTTCGATTTCTCAAAAATTAGGACTCACGCACGATCAGATGCATGAAGTTCCGCAATTGTTTTTTCAGAGCTTTTTTTACATACCTACTACATAGCCGGTCACCAATAAATTCCTGACGATTCGTTGATCTGAAGTTGACATTTCTTCCATTCTAGCCAACTTCAAATCAACGAGTCGTCAGGAATTCACCCTGTGTATCCTATTGATAATATTAAAATATGATAGAAGGGCGGACAAAATATTGAAATGTGTTTCCAGTCTTACTTTACTGCAAAACAGAGTTCTAAATACTGCAAGAAAAAAAAACTCAAACGAGGACAGTTCTTGTAATCGATCGAATGGTCGATATATATCGTGACGTATATAAATTGTCCAGTGAGGATCCAAAACTATTACCTACTTTGCGCGAGTGTGAGAATCATCTTTATGATCGATGTTGGAAACCCTGTCAATCAGTAGTTGATTATTCTGTTTCCTTATGATGGAGGAATTAATTTCTATCAAGGCTTTGTTTCGTGTTATGGGATCACAAATAATTCGAAATTCAATGACGAGGTTGAAATACCCGCCTTTCCAAATAAATTAACAATTTGTCAAAAGTCTACAAAAGTTCAAGTCTCGATATCAGGTAATACGAACGCCACCTTCTTCACCGACGAAGCGGTTCACAGATCCGTCGTTCCGGAAACAGACTCGAGCGGCTTCGTAGATTCTCGTAGATTCTGGACAAAACACGGTCTTCGCTATTTCCCACAGGTGGCAGCACGTTATGACGTTCTCGACACAGAATTTGAAAGATTTCCTTTCTTTTGCCTCTGTTTATTCAACTCGATTAACTGAACAGTGTGAATAACGTATTACAGTATCGATTCGAGACGCTACGCTCTGACGTCACTCATAAAGGCTCAGTTACACAGAGCGCGACGCTTCACGCGTCATGACGGTTGGCCAATCAACGTGCTGGCCTTCTTCTAGATTCTTGGTAAAGCTGTTCTCTCATAGGCCATTACGCATGACGCGTCACGCCACGCGCTCTGTGCAACATAGGGTGCTTTCCAACAAGGCAAAAAGACAGACACTGTCAGACACACAGCGACATGATTGGTCGGATCTAAGGGAAAGGACCAATCATGTCGCTGTGTGTCTGACGGTGTCTGTTTACTTGCCTTGTTGGAAAGCACCTTGAGTCTTCAGAGTTAGCCGTTGAACTTAAGGTGAAATGAAAGTCACGTGACCTCGATATCATTTACACTTGGAATTTTCAAACGCTATTTTCTCAGCCAAAACACATTCGATTGATGTGAAATTGATATCAGTGACGTAGAAAAACTGAATGAAGGGCCTGCCAATCGTGGATTTTCGAATATCGAGAAGTAATAGCAGTTTTTTAACAATATTGTTCTGTAATCCAAGGAAGTGCTGCCTCTCTCCGCGAGGGGCAGCACGTCCTTGGGCTACAGAACAATATTGTTACACAAAATTCTGATTATGTCTTTCGATATTCGAAAATCCACGATTGGCAGGCCCTCCATTAAGTTTTTCTACGTCACTGATATCAATTTCACATCAATCGAATGTGTTTTGGCTGAGAAAATAGTGTTTGAAAATTCCAAGTGTAAATCAAATCGAGGTCACGTGACTTTCATTTCACCTTAAGGCCCGATCGCACAGAACGACGACCACATGCCGCAAGCTTTTCTGATTGGCTGCTGAGTTTAAACTCCGCGCGCTTTGTCGGTAGCGGCTGTAACAAATAATGCGGGAAGCTACGTGTAGATGGCGCCACGAATAGTGTTTGTTCGTTGGTTGGCGAATGTAGCGGTCGCGGCGTGTGTTCAAAAAATAACCATACAAGTGCCTCCGCAAGAATTACCACTGGAGCGTCTGATTTTTCAGTTGATGAAGTTTATTAGTTTACGTCGTTTATACAAAAATGACATTGTTCAAAGAAAGAGTGTAGTTACAAAAATTAGCGATTCCAACGATAACCGATGAATCGCGTTCATTATTGATCCGTGTTCGATAGTTGGCTTCAAAAATGTGAAAATAAAGAATGTTCGGATCAGAATTTAAAAAAGTGTGGTTATGCACTGAATCGACGATATTTACGAAAGTTATTTTATAGATAGTCAAACTGTGAGGTTTGAATGTCGTAAATATTTCCGACTAAGAACTTCGTTCAATATGTGGCTCTACGAATGAACGTGATATTCTTGTTGCTGTACAAATCGAACAATGTCCGAGGGTTCTAAAATGGGCCTATTTGGCTCGAAAGAAGAGAAACAAGAATCTACTGCTTCAGACGATACTGCCCAACCAGTTTCTCCAGGTCGCTACGCTCCGTACTGTATCGACAGCGACTCCGAAACCTATGACACAGAAGCATTGAGCATCATGGATATCAACGATATCATTGGCGTGCAAAGCGGACAAGCAGCTGAATCTACGTTGGAAAGTGAAATAGCTGCTCTGTCGGAAATTATGACAGATTCCAAAGGCGAAGGAAATACTGATAAGACGAACCTCAAGTCTCACAGAAGTTCGGACCTCAAGTTCAGCAAGAAACTCATCACAGATTTCAACGCCGCGTGTTCTTCTAGTAGAAAAGAAAGTCTCGGTGAGCAATCTGTTGCAACAGGTGAGATAAAAGATCTTTATAACGAAACTGTCGATAACTTTAATTCACAAAACTCACATTTTGTTACAGAAGAATGCAAAGATCCATCATCTCGAGATTCTAAAAGGGATGATAAGGTCCCAGTCGGAGCTGAAGATGCCGCGTCAAATTCGGGTCAAGGGAACGTCGACCTTGAGGACAAGAAAGTAGAGTCTGCACCAGCGAACGAGAACAGGGACAGAGCTCTTCCAGCTCAAGCTAACGCAGAATCTCTGGAAGGATCATCCGAAGCTGTTGACAATGACGGAGATTTGACAAAATCTGACAAGGTCTCTACTGTCTCTGTTCAAGATCAAGTCAGAGATGTGGAATCCATTGCAGAAGAACGGACCGTTTATGATCCCGAAGATGAGAAATCGGGGGAAGTACCCACAAACGTTTGCAGTTTCGCAAATAGCTTACAACTCATCGGCGAAGCTTATATCTCTGAAGATTCTCAGGAGATGGATGATGAAGATGAGTCGCCGGTGAAGGAAGTTGCTTCGCTTTTACTGAAACGAGTCGAGGAGGAGAAAACTATGGATCAAGATATAAAACCGTGTGAAGAAGCCAGTTCTGAAACTAAAACTCAGATCGATGAGTCCAAATCTACCGTCGCTGCTGATACTTCGGAGAGCGCGGTTGTGGAGTGTAATTTAGACCATCAAGATAACACACCATCAGACGATAACAAAGAGTCTGATAACACTAACGAGGTTTCACCTAATCTCGAAAATAATCGGGTAGATGGTAGCAAAGATTCAACTAGTGAATCAGTAGCAAATGTGCAGTCCGAAGATGAGAAGGTGGACCAAGAGGATTTACCTGGCGAAAAAAATGTGAATGAACGTGAGGAGCTTGAGGAAATAACTTCGGTCCCGAAGACCACAGAGGTGGAAGAATCAGTTGAGAAAGAGGAGGAGCCTTCGCAAGAAATTCAACAGTTGGAAGAAACTGCACCGAACACAGGAACTGAAGCAGTTCTGGAATCTTTGAATGCTGACAGTCCTGAGAGAGAAGGAAACCAGAATCCGGACGAGTTGACGGAAGGAATTTGCCAGCAACCAAAATTATCAGACAAAGACATGGAAGTTGATGAAACCAATGATAAAACGGCGGAAACAGGTACCGAGACACCTGTGAGAGTGGATAACTCTTCTACAGTGAATATCGAGCCTCGGGAGGAACCTGGAAACTCGTTCAACACTTCTTTTGATAATAGAACAGCGGTTGATTCAGAAATACATATCGAAAGTATCGAAGTTTCGAAGTCGGTTCGACCCGCGGCACCCGTCGATGAACGAAGCATTGCTGCATCTGTGGAATCGAACAATGAAAACGAATCTATGGATTCGAAAATTAGTGAAAAATCTGCGTCCAGTTTTCAGCAATTGAATGCCGATGATACGTCTGAATCTTCTACATCGCCGGCAGAGATATTGAAGAATTTAGAGGACAAAGATCACAAACTCACAACTCTCACGATGCCCAGAGACGACAACAGCGGGGGAATATTAGACGACGTTGAGCAAATTTCAGAAATAATGAGAGTAGATACGGAACAGTATATTGTGGACGATGTGATCAAAGAGGAGGATCTTCCCATCGTCACAGAAGCCCCAGATGTCAAGAAACATGAAGAGAAAGATGAACACACAAGTATCCACAAGATGATCGAAAGCATCAGGAAACAGGAAGCAAAAATGGAATCAGAATCGAACGAGAAGCGCAGCGTTAACGAATCGCAATTCGTGTGTATGAAAAGTACTTCTTCGATGGTTGTAGAAACTGGAATAGATTCGAGTAACGATATGACAACTAACGAAGAAGATGCGACTACCGAACAGAGTCAGGGGAAAATAGAAGTGATACAAGATTTGACGGCAGAGTTGGGTCAATCGGCGAGTACAAGCAGCATGGAGAATGATGCATCTTCTTTCAATCTGATGAAACTGGACAAACCAGACCGTAGAAAATTGTTGGAAAAATTCTCCGAGGTTGATGAATCGAATTCCACTGCAGCAGTGGCTGATTCAAGGAGCTCAGAAGTAGTCGGAGCTAATTTGGATCTACAAAAAGATGATTACATGGATATTGGAAGGGCTGAACTGTCTGAGCCTGAATCATCGCAGAGCCAAATTCAGATTGAAGTACCAATTAGCTTGCAGATCGAGGCGCCTGAAGCTGAATTTGTTAACGATGTCAAAAGTCAGGAGGCATCGGACTCGACAACAGGAGTGATGTTGGGAAATATCTCTCCAGCAAATATTGAACTAGAAAGCCTTGAACCCACCGAGCACAATTTACTAGATGCTATTTCGAATCAGCAAGAAATTACTCAGAAGTCCCCAGGTCCTGGAGCGATCGATGAATCACAAAACGTGGATACCAATATACTAGGAGAGTCGGAAAATGTAGGAAACGACAGAGGCGGAGTATCAAGAACTGAAGCTAGTGAGGGAACTAGAGAATTGGAAGGAAGTGAATCAATTAGCGAACCGCCAGCTGATGCAGAGATGAAAAAGGCAGAAGATCCATCCGACAAAGATGACAAAAAGAGCGAAGAAAATAAGACTATCACAGACCCAGGTGTTGAAAACATAGACGCGTCAACAAATATCGGAAATGAAACACAAATTGAACAAGACAGCAGTTCTCGAATAAACTATGAAGATAAAAAAGATAATCTAAAAATGGAAGTTAGTCTCCAAGATGATGGCCTCGTTGTTCCTGACAATCAACAAAAACCAGATAGCAAAATTCTACCAGCAGAGAAGAGTGAGGATGTACAATACCAAGGCAGCTCCGACGATGCGAAGATGGAGACTGAAGCAGAACTCTCATCCACCATAACGGTAGATGAGAAAGAAAATGATTCTGGCTCGCAGCCTGAAAAATTAGAAGAGAAGACCGATTCACTCGCGGAACCTGATCAATCTTTGCGCCCTGCGACGGATGACGAACAAATAGAAGGAAGTGTTAGAACTGAAAGAGGAGGTGACACAGATTCACCAGAAATGTCTGCGCAAGATACCCGACGCGATGAAATGGAAGTGATGGAATTACAAGGAATTGAAAGTGGATCTGCAGTCTCGGAAGATGTTTCAAAATTGTTGGAAAAAGAAGAGGACAACTTAATTCCCATGAAGCCTCTTGACGAGAAAAATCTGGATGATACTAGTAACGTTTATTCTTCTGCGGAGAATTTAGAATCAAGTCAAACCCCAAGTGGTATAACCGAGGGGGGAGAGGATTCTGAAGATACTGTGAGTTTCAAACTTGATGCCATACCGCTGGCACTACAGTCTGATAATTTGATGGAATTGGATGTGAAAATGGACAAAGATCTGCAATCAGAGCCAATTAGAGGATTGGAAGGATTAACTGAGGGAGCGGATGAGACTCTAATCGATGAAATCGCGAATTCTGTTCTCAAAGAAGCCACAGTACCTTTGGAGAGTATTACCAGCTTAGAAGTGCTGCCAGACAGCCTATTACTTACGTCGACAATTGTCAGCTCTGAAGAACCAAAAGAAACGGATGTATTTTCTGCAATCAAAATCCAGCCAGAATTACTTCTAGATGAAATAAACGAAACAAGTTTAATCGGAGATTTGAATGAAACGCCAAGTGTATCACATGGTGCTACTTACGTAACGGACGTTATCACAAGCCTAACAAACATCGAGGCTTTACAGCTTGAAGATAATATAGTAGAGATGGATGACAAGAATGTAATTGCCGATGATTCCGAGCCCGGCGATCGAGAAGAGGCAGTAAAAGCTGATGAGATTTTAACGGAAGAGGATATAACGGGTATCAGTGAGGCATGCAAACTGGACATAGAAGATCTCGCTCTGGATAAAGATATCGGAATAGACTCGCCTGTGAAAGTAGAAGACAAATTGATCGCATCTGCAGTACTTGAAGCATGCGACGTGAAAATTGATCTACCAGACGAGGTATTATTTACTGCCGAAGATGCGGAGGGAACTGATGTTCTATGCACACCGGCCGACAACGTCGATACGTCGCAGCAAAGTTCAGAGTTTTCTGAACTTGAATGTGCAGTTAAATTTTTACAAGAATCTGAAGAACAAACGATAGATTCTCCGCTGCTCTTATCGCCCAAGATAGCCGAGGAGATCGTCGAAGACAACTCTGAACAGAGTAAATCGTGTCTGTTTCTGTCGGAAACGGAAGTGTGTCAAGAGACGTTGGAACTGCGGGCAGAATCAGAAGAGATAACTCCCGATTCAATCGCGATATCTGAAGCGGAAATCATATCCGAGGCTGCGAAACTTGAGAATGAACGCAAACTGAAGTTAGCTGCTGAAGTGAGCGAGACTTTGGATGATGTTGAGAAAGTAACCGAGGCTGAGGAGACTGTGTCGCTGAAAAATTCCGAGATGTTGAAGAGTCTTTTGACGACAACGGACGTGCCTAGTTGGCGTAAAGAAAATTTGGAACAAAGCACCGCGTCAACTCCTGAGAAGTCTGTAATTCCGTTGTCGCTGAAACGATCTGAGAAAGTAATAAGAAGCTCAGAGAAAATTCCGAAGGTCTCAATTTTAGAGGAAAGACTGAAAGAACCACCTAAAATTGAAATACCTGTTCCTGAAGGTTCTCCCAGAATATCGGACACGCCGACCACTCCAAAAACGAGTTTGTTGATGCAAAGGGATTCCAGGGCTGATACTAAGAGCATGCATCAAAAAATGCTGGAATCCCCGAAAGGAAGCGACAGAAGTGAGCCGAAAATTGCGGATACTCCAAGAAAAGATTCTGAGAAACATGATTTTGAGAATGTCGGTTCCCCGAGGATAATTTTGAAGATAGCCAAGTCGGCAATCGCCGATTGCGGAGAGCCCAGGTCACCCAAGAGCCCGAAAATTCGCTCAGCGGCAAATTCTCCGAACCCAGAAGATAGTCCGGGTCAAAAATTGGGAAAAATTAAATTGAAGTTATCAAGGGGTGGTCATCCTTCGATAATATCGAACGAAAATTTCGATGAGACTGCACAGCGTCACACAGAAGCCATCTTATCACCATCCCATATCGGAATGAAAATTAAATTGTCTAAATCAGGGGACGCCTCGATCATTCAACCAGATAAACACGACTCGAACGACGAAGCGAAGGAAAGTAAGCACAAATACGACGACGTTTCACCAAAGAGGATCGAATCGCCGTTGGGAATGAAAATCAAGCTGTCGAAAACTGGGGATCCATCTATAGTACAGCAAGAGAGCAAAGAGTCTTCGTCGAAGCGTAAAGAGAAATTGGATGTTGGACAAGAAGTACCAAAAAGAACAGACTCTCCGATCGGTATGAAGATAAAACTGTCCAAGAGCGGAGATGCGTCGATAATTCAACCGGAGAAACAAGATACTTCGGAAGACAAATTTGATAATGTTATGGAGATTCCAAAACGAACCGAATCCCCGATTGGAATGAAGATCAAGTTATCCAAGAGCGGCGACGCGTCTATAATATCGTCAGAAAGTTGCGACGAATTTAAAGAATCTTCGTCAAAATCGAGGGATAAATTAGTCACTAATCAAGACATTCCAAAACGCAACGACTCTCCTTTGGGGATGAAATTCAAGCTATCTAAATCCGGTGGGGCGTCAATTATACAACCAGATAAACCTGAGGCCTTTGAAGAATTCAAAGATAGATCCGAAAACATGGCAGAGATAACGAAGCGAGTTGAATCTCCCATCGGAATGAAGATCAAATTGTCTAAAACCGGAGACGCTTCGATTATACACCCCGACAAACAAGAATCAGAGGATCATAGAGAAGCAATTATAATAAAACACAGAGATAAATCAGAGATACAGGATACGCAAAAACGAACAGACTCTCCTCTGGGGATGAGGATCAAGGTGACCAAATCTGGTGAAGCCTCCGTAGTATCTTCGGAAGAATTCAAAGAATCGTCATCGCTGAATACTGAAAGCTATGAGACGACTCACGACGGCCTAAAAAGGAACGAATCTCCGATTGGCATGAAAATCAAGCTATCGAAGACCGGCGATGCGTCGATAATACACCCGGAGAGACAAGAATTCTACGATGAGAGAGGTTTTCAGGAAGGATCGAAGCCCTCAGATTCTCCGCTCGGCATGAAGATCAAGCTTTCGAGAACAGGGGATGCCTCGATAATTCACCGCGAGGCTTCCCCGGACTCTAGGGAAGGTGGTAAAAGGACCGATTCGCCTTTCGGAATGAAGATAAAGTTATCGAGAACAGGCGACGCGTCGATTATAGAGTCGGCTACGAAGCAGAAAGAAAAATCAACTGAAGGTTCACAAAAACGTAAAGACTCTGAATTCCCGTTGGAGATGAAGATAAAATTGTCAAAGACAGGCCATCCGACTATAATTGCTAACGAAAAGCAAGAATCTCTCGCCGAATTACATTCTAAAAGTAAAGATCATTCTGAAAGTTCTCATCACAAGCGAACCGAATCGTTATTCCACTCGACTATCATGCAGGGTAATAGATCGGACGTGACTATCGAACCGATTCAAATGCACCAGAAGCCCGAAAACTCACCGCATATTTCACAGAAATCTAAAGACATTCTGATGTCTCCGGTCGACGCGAAAAAATCTAAACTAGAAGCTAAATTGTCGCACATGTTACCGGAAGTCACGATTCAACCGGTCATGTCTGGCGAACAAAAGCAAATATCTTTAGACAAGAAGTCGAGTTCCATCAGTCGGCAACAAATGAGCGTGATCAACCAGGAAATAAGCATCACCCAAGTCCCGCTTTCGAAACCCGCCGATCTATCGATGAGTGGAAAATTGAAAGAAATATTACGGAAAAACGCGACCAATTCTCCAGCCAGTTCCGACTGTGAGATAATCGAGCATCGACCGGAGCTGATAATCGTGAATGAAAACTCCAACTCCAGTCAGGACATAATGATAATCGAAGAGGTCAAGGCACCCGTACAGGAAATAAAAGTACCCAGGAAACGTGGAAGACCAAAACGCTCCTCTCTGCCACCCGGACAAACTCTGCTCCGACCTGTCGTTCCTCAGGATCCATTGGCGTTGGATAATATGCAGGGATCCGCCGAACACAGGGAGAGCGATAGACCTAAGAGAACTTGTAGGAGTCAGAAGAGCTACGCGCCACCCAAACGAGGGCGAGGAAGAGGTGTGTGGCATTTTACCTTCGGTTTATGATACCGGAACGAAGAAATATTATTTTTGTTTGCATTTCAGGTAGAGGAAAGCGAAAAATGGACCGATTAGATTGTGCCATTGGAAAAATACCACGACTCGAAGACCCTCTGACCGCTATTGAAAGATCTACGATGAGTTTGATAGCTCCGCTTCAACCCAAGATGATGCCCGAGGCAACCGCGCATTGTTCGGAGTTGTACAAGGCCCTGAATCAAAGTCCTGCGGAAAGAAAAAGATTGATTTCAGAGACCGCGGTGGCTCATGTATTCCCCGATGGGAATAAAAAAATGAGACTCGAGGCTGAGGCTGGGGCGCAATTGGCTTCTGTTTCACCTGCGGGATCTAAACTTGAAGAACATTTGATGCCAAGGTCCATCGTTGGCGCTCCGGATTCTAAGGCTGTGACCATTTCTGGAATGCTGCAACTAACTGAGCCGGTTCCTAATCAACACGATATTCAGAAAATTGCAGAAGCACCTAAACCAGAGAATCTTGAGGCTAAAAACATCATGGATAATCTGGCTGCTACCGAGCATCAAAACTGGCTGACGCCTTCTATCAAGCTACCCGAATCAACGACTAAAACTGAAGCTATGTCCATGGTTCAGGTCATGGACGAAGAAACTAGAATGAGTGCAGAGTCTAACTCCAGATCACAGACGCCGGCTAGAAATATTTCCATACCTGGTGAGAATTTTTATTTATTACACTTGAATTTAAAATAAAATATGCTTCCATCGGTCTGAAGCATTGGAAGAAAAATGAAATTGTTTGGTGAATAATAGACAATTTATTTCATCTTGATTTGATTCAATTTGTAAATAATATTTGGAGATTATAAATTGAAGTATGAATATGATTATTAACTTTTCACTATTTGCATTGATTAGAGATATTTTGTGATTCTTTTTAATTAAATTTATCGTGTATTTGAAACTATTTCTGCATTATGAATCATTAAAAGTGATTAAAAGTACCGGGTTGCTAATACATAAACGTGGTGGTATGCCTCCAACCGAGGCATCTAAAAATAGAGCATTTTCTCTCTCGCATCTTATATTTCTATATTCCCAAATATAAAATAGCCGTCATGGAGTATTTTGACAAGGTTGAAAACTATTTACTCTGGAGATCGCACACGTTACAATAACAATTAATACACTGATTAGATCTCCTCGATTATTATTCGAACATCGTATTCTTAGATCGTGTGTCACAATTCTTTATAAACGGAGAGAAGAGTGAGTACAAAGAACCTAAGACCTGAACTCATCCATCACTGACACACTTTGGATACGATTCACACAATTAAATAAAGTAAATGATCTTCATCAAGATTCTCTCGCTATGTGATCTATGAATCATAGAAGATTCCAGCATTTACCTTCTAATCTCAAGTGTCGAGTAAACATGGCGTCTTGATTAATAAGAACAGAATTAAATTGATTATATTACCGTGTAAAATTTAGCCAAAACGTAGAATGAATATAACAAACACTCTGCTATTCTTATTGAATATTGAATATAATGTATTTACATTCAATCACAAATGAATAATGTTCTTTTCTTTTCTGTTTTTTTTTTTTTTAATATTTTTTTAAGAGAGAGAAACGTCGATATTCTATTATTGAATTCTTCTTTCTATGCCTGTGTTGCAGTTGTGGAAACTGTAATCAATGAAGAATCTCAAGGCAGCGTACTGAGCACAGCTACAACTGAATCTGAGAAAGTAAAAGTCAGGAATCGGAGAATGGAAATAAACTTTGATCCTGACGAAGGTCCTTTCACCGTTGATAAAATAGCCGAATACGAATGGCCACCGGACAAGAAAGGAGATACTTTTATGATACAGGAACAAATATCACAATATTTAGGAGTAAAATCATTCAAGAGAAAATATCCCGATCTAAAACGAAGAATGGTCGAAATGGAGGAAAGAAATTATCTCAGAGAAAATTGCCTCGTTAGCGAGGCCATGTGCGATATGGGTAAGTTTACTCGTGCGAAAATAAGCCTTTCAAAATTCCCATGTCCATTTATATTCTAAAATTGTACTCATTCAACAGGACTGACGGCGATATGCAGTCCAGAAGTGCTGGACATCATGTGCAGCGATTTTCCAGATCAGTACGAAGAGTATCGCAAGCATATGCGAGAAAAGCAAGCCAAAGAACACTCGAAGAAGCAAAAAGAATTGACGGCTGCTGCTAATGCGGAACGAAATCGTATAGACCTAGCGGAGATGGCTGTCCAGTCGGCGTTATCTTGGAACGTGAATTTCAACAAGGCCAGAAAAGAGTCCAGAAAATACAGTTTAGACTTGCAGAGCTTCACCATTCATCAACCGAAAAAACAGCTGAAGGTTGACCCCGAAAGGAAAGCCAGTAATTATCCGGTCGCGTTGATACCAGGACAATACACGGACTATTACAGAGAATATACACCCGCTGAGCTTCGCTATTATCCGTTGAACACCGTCCTCTATGGTCCGATGAGACCTAACGAGCGGAAGTTCGACAGTCAATCCGAGGGTTCGCAGAGCGATAGCGACAGCGATTCGTCGTCCGATGATTCCAGGTGAGTCGGGAGTCTCTTTTGACTCGAGGATATCAGTTTTTCTCGATATGTTAGTTAAATTGGACATTTTTACAGTTCGTCTTCGAGCGAGGGAACCCAGGACACGGAAGAATCTCAATCTACGGTAGACGATGTTGACATGGAGTTGGCTGCCCACAAGGAAGATAACAAGAACTTAAAATGTAAAATGTGTTTGAAACACTTAAACAAACATGGAAAAGCAGAAGTACTAATACAGTGTGGTACTTGTAATGGAAATGGTACGTGGAAAATTATATAGTAGTGAGAAAGAAAAGAAAAAGAAAAAACAATGTAGACTTATTTGTGGAAGTTTTGCTGCTAGAAGAGAAAAAAAAACCATGTCAATTTTCGAATTATTTTACAAAGTTATTCGGCAATTTTGAATTCTTATTTAAACAGAATATCGTAATGTGCAATGTGTGAATCAATTGAATGGTGGTCCATTAGTTTAATGAATTGAAATTAAGATTATTTTTTAAATCTTAGATCTAGAAATTTATGATTTAAAAAAAAATTATACATGTGTAGTTTGTTACGTAAATATGTTTTTTGTACGAATAAAGCTTGAAAAATTTATTAATTTTTTTCGCAGTAGCTTTGTACAAAAATTTTAAACGTACAAATAGCTACTCTAATTATCTGCATTCAATGATTAATGCCTAAAACTATTACCTCAGGGTAAATAAAACAGAGAAAATGATTCAAAAACTGCATAGTATTTGTACTATTGGAGGTGAATAGTGGTTTTGTAGAAGTAGATTAAATTTGCTATCCCCTGAAAGTGATTTTAATTTGTACTTGAGATTATTCAAATACAACTATCGATTTACCGTGGCAATGTTTTAAAAAAGACATTTATTGAGCAATCAGAGCTCCTTCGATCCTTTCACCGGTGGCTACAGGTTTGAATCATACAATTTTACCGACCTGTAGGTACTGATTCTCCCTTTTGAGGGAAACAATTATTATTACCAGGGTAAGCTATCACATCCGACCTTAAAAAAAAAAATAGAAATTAATCAGAAACTAATCCACTAATTTTTTTTAATCCTAGAATGTAATCTAATTAAAATACTGTAGTACAACATGAATCCGTAATGAGTTATCGGAGTTATTTTACCACTACTTGCATGGCATGCGAACGTCTTGTGTTCTTCTCTCTGTTTTTGTTATTGTGCATCAAAATTTGTGTCCGCAGATGTGTGAATGTAACGATTCTCCAGTTTCCGTATCTCATCCTATCCTCAAGTTTCAAGCCGTGATCTGATCTCAACCCAGATTCTGTACTTTGGGGATTTCACTCATTCATTCTCATATCAATTTGAAAAAATAACTGTAGTGTTCATTACGGTCTGAAAACTAGATTCAGTTTTCCTGTGTTCGGTTTCTTTGAAATTTAATCTACTACATGATGTTGAATGATTAACAAAAATTCATTTCATCACATTCTCATTTCACATGCAAAATATGTTTCTTCTCATTTACAGTTCATCCATCCTGTATAGACCTGACGCTAGATATGGTGCCTCACATTCAAGGATATTCCTGGCAGTGTACCGACTGCAAAACGTGTGTTCAGTGTCACAATCCTGCAGACGAGGACAAAATGCTATTCTGCGACATGTGTGATCGGGGGTAAATTGCCAAATTCCTTAGTTTTTTATCTCTCGCCAGAATCTTAACACCTCTTTTCATCGTGCTTACAGGTATCATATTTATTGCGTCGGACTGAGGCGGGTGCCGCAAGGGCGATGGCACTGCAGGGAATGTGCGGTCTGCGCCAGTTGCGGATTACGACAACCGGGAGGTGCCAACTCGGACAGGAACAGCGTCGCGCAATGGCAGCACGAATATAAAAAAGGAGAGAGAAACACTCGCGTTTATGTTTCTACCCTGTGCGTCCCATGTTCAAAGTAAGTCACTCTATAAGGCTGAAAAAGAACAAACGACAGGATCTAATACTGCTAGGAAAGAATGACAGATTCCAACACATACGCACACTTATGATTCCTTGATCATTTTTAGCATCAGTTTTTTTTCAACTAGAAACAGCGAAGCTCTAGACGCAGGCGTTGGCTTGATCTATTTCTAGTTCTGCACAATTACTAATAAGATTGAGTAACGAGAAAAGAGAAACAGATTTTTGATCGGTCTGAATGATTGAACGATAATGAGTTTTGATTTTGACTAACTGAATAATAATTTGTGCGTTAACAAGGCTGTGGCGGAAAGGCCGCTACTGCCCACACTGCAGCCGCTGTCACAGCGCCCAACGACTCGACCTGGAACCAAGTCTAATCCATTGCGGCGCATGTGACAAATATCTGCACTTAGGTACTGATACGAATCTTGATTAAATTTAAGCTTTTTCATTGGAAACTTGGTAACATGTTCAATCTTTGTGCACGAAATTTATCAAAATGGTCCCTAGTTTATTGGTAGCAAAAAAAAGTAGTGGAAAGATGAAGAAAAAGAAATGAAAAAGCTTACAAGGTCCCATTAAAGTAGAAACTCATTGGATTGATGCAATAGTAGACGTGTGTCGTGTGTATTTGTCGTGCATGTTTAATGAGCGTACTGAAAAAGATCATGTGATAAATCACATAATGTTTTGTTAAATACGACCTAATATATGAAAAATCACATGATAAATCATGAAAATATCAAGTATCAGAAAAAATACGTAACTAATTACATACTAAAACACACATATTGTGTATTTTATGTGATATTCGATATTTTCATGATTTATTATGTGATTTTTTATGTATTAGGTCGTATTTACATGTTAAATTACATAGTAAAATATATGCCGATTTTGGTCAAAACATTATGTGATTTATCACATGATCTTTTTCAGTAGGGGAGCTTATGAGTTTATTCTCAAAAATCTACGTAGAATGATTCAAAATAAATAGTGAATACTATTTTCTCTTGGGATAAAAAAAACCTCAACATGTACTCCAAAGTTTCATGTCAATATTGATTAATTTTACATATTACAAAACGTATATTAGAAAAAAAAATAGAAATTAAAAGTTAGTACTTGGATCGTAGGTCTGATTGTGTTTTAATAAGTGTGTTTTGTAGATATAGAAACTTATGAAGACGTAGCTACGTGATTTGCCTGTAAACTCACATAATTTCGATTTTTCATTGTATTTGGTATAATGGAATATTTTTCTCTTCCAGGTTGCGTGGAGATAAAGTATGGATCAATTGACAGGAAGAATTATATCTGCGAATGCTGCAGCACGCCTAATATTTCAAGATCCCTGATATCCAAAAGCTACAGGACATAAATAATCATTGATTTTTACCGTTAAATATCCGATAAATTATCCTTCTAAGAAAGACTGGTAACTTGTAATTCCATCCTTATATTTTTCTTTCGTCAATCCAATAATTTATGGTACTATAATTCATCCTCTGTTCAAAGATTAGGATTAGGATCATTACTTGAACATTCACATCGCAGTTAGTGTCTCCAACTTAATTAAATGTATATAATAATTAAGAAACAGAAAATTATAAAAAATTTGCGATAGTATTATCATTTTATAAGTACGATTGTATTAATACCCTAACTCTTATGCCTAGATAATAATCATCCACAATATCGAATAGTATTCATTGAAATATGATTTCCTTTGACAAGACTCTTTGTGTGTATCCTAACTATCTGGGTAAATAAAAAGATTAAATAAATGATTCTCAGTCTCTGTTTATTTACCGAATTTCAATTTTTCGATACTTTCAACACCGTAATAAATAAATAATCTACTAGATCACGATTACGAGGAATTCGAATAGAATAAGCGATTTTGAATTATTCAAATAACCGCGGGAAATGATGGGCAAATTTTGTTATTTTCTATTGTCTGAAAATTAAAAAGATTAAATATTTATTTAGTTTATTTACCGAATTTCAA
>JAFFZH010014673.1:67237-97496 GCA_018420115.1 Euura saliciscinereae
ATTCGAATAGAATAAGCGATTTTGAATTATTCAAATAAGCGCGGGAAATGATGTTGCATTTGTTATTTTCTATTGTCTGCACGGTTCGTGGCGAAAGTTTTGTGGACTCGTGACGCATGGTGGCGTTGTGAACAAACAGTTTATAGGTTATAAAGTTAAAACGTAACTAATATGTTTTGAAAAGAGTTGTTAAATAAGTAAATAAATCTCTTGTAAAACTTAAATATGGGTTCGAACAAGCGACATAAAACCGAAAAGACACGAGAAACTAAGAAAAAGCGACACCGTAGCCGCTCACGATCACATTCTACGGAACGTGATAAGGCGGAGAAACACAGGCATCACAAAAAACATAAAAGACGAGAACGCAAGGATAATGACAGCGACGGTAACCCCGCCCTTATCAATATTAAAGAATCCTCAAAACAAATTTCATCCGATCTAAAACCTTAGAGAAATAAAAAAAAAGCTAATCACAAAATTTGAAGGTTATCTCAGTGAAATATCAATATTTTCTCTCCTTTCGCAACGAACTCGCTGCGTTATGCAACGACATCTCGACTCAGATGTTCGATATTTAATTTTTCCAGTCGAAATCGTTAGCGCTCCGCCTCCGCCTAAGATATCGAGAACTTCGCACGCGCTGACGCCGCCACCTCCTCCCGAAATATCACGACAGAGGAGTCCGTCTCCGGCCAAGGGAGGAGCGGCCCAGACGTCGTTGTCGATCGAAGAGACGAACAGGTTGAGAGCAAAGCTGGGTCTAAAGCCTTTGGAGACTTCTACGGTATCCGCGGACGATCCTAACAAGATAAAAGATGACTTGGGGGAATTTTATCACAAGCCGGCTCCTAATAATAACGATAAAGTCAAAACTCAGAAGATCAAAGAGAGACTCACTACGCAGAAGGAGAGAAGACACATCGAGTCTAATCTATCCAAGGTCAAAACTCTCGGGGAAAGCGACTCGGACGATGACGCCAAAGCCTGGGTACAAAAGAACAGGAAACTTCAAATGGAGAAGAAAAAGGCCGACGAGAGGGTAGATACCTCAGAAATAAGCTCTTTTTGAACCTGTCTCCGCACCTTTAGATCCCCGACGATTAATTATGGTTGATTAATTTCAGGCGAAAATGTTGGATCAATTGGACGAAGAATTTGGAATCGGTAGTCTGGTCGAGGAGGAAGTTCGAAGCGAACGTCGTCTGGCGTATTCTAACAAAGATCTTAGAGGACTCAGGGTGGAACACGATATGGTAAAAAGCAGAGTCGACGATGATAATCGCCGGTAGAAAGTGATAATTTGAATTTTTCAATTGTAGGACACGTTTGAGGAAGGCAAGGTTGTTGTGTTGACACTGAAGGACCAGGCAGTCTTGGACGAGAACGAGGATGTCCTGGTGAACGTGAATCTTCTGGACGAGGAACGTTATTCGCGTAGTAATTTGAACAAGTCGAAAAAGCCCGGTTACGACGCGTACGACGAGGAGAATTTCGATGATTTTGGTTTCTCCAAGAAAACTGTTCTCGATAAATACGACGAGGAGATAGATGGACAGAAGAAGGAGAGTTTTGCGATCGGTTACGATAATGCTAAAGAACGAAAGCAGCGTCAAACGGAAATCGTCAAGAACCGTCTAGCTAATAAAAAATTAGAAACCTTGAGGCTGCCTGAACTCAAGTTGGCTAGCGAATATTACAACGACGAAGAACTAGCAAAGTTCAAAAAACCTAAGAAGAAAGTAAGTCGCGGTATCGACTAACGGCTATTCGGCAGACTTTGTACTACGATAACGAAACTCGTTGCTTTCAGATAAGAAAAATAAGGCAAAAGAAGATGCTGAAGGCGGATGATCTCGTACCCGACACCACCGACTATCTCAGAGATTTGGGGAGTCGGCGGAATCAGAGGCACAAAGAGCCCAAAGCGCAAGAGGAGGCGGAGAACCTCATGGACGTTGACGATATGGAAAGTGAGAAAATATAATCACGCGAGCCTAGTGTCTTTTTGTACTCTGTATTCGCAGAATAATAATCATTTGTATTTCAGCTCCCAGCGAAGATTTGTCCGGTGTTAAGATTGAGGATGACGATAGGGAGCTAGAACTGCAAGTAGCACTGAAAAAGGCTCAACGCGTTAAGCTGGCGCTGCAATCTGGGGTTGAAAAAGTTGCTCAAACGATAAAACAAGAGGTTGAAGACACCAACGACAATCAAGCCGGAAATATTGTACTGAATGCAACGGCTGAATTCTGTAGAACGTTGGGTGACATTCCGACTTATGGGCTCGCAGGGAATAGGGAGGAGAATGTCGAAGACCTCATGGTAATATACATCGACGGTGACTACCGATTCATTTATCTTCAACAATCAACGATGAATCACAAGCTCGAATCATTTTCAGGACTTCGAAGCCGAGGGGATCAAAGACAAGCTACCGGACGATGAGGAAGACGTCGACGGTCGTGGGGCTTGGAACACAGTCAAAATAGGCATTTTGATTTTCATTACCACAGTTTCTCAGAATTTTTGTCTCAATTGATTCTAAAAATCTGTCTTCATTATAGATGAAGCTGCGATCGAGCCAATAGCTCTAGAAGCTGCTATTCTCGATGCAGAACCGTCGCTCGGACAAGGTGTGGGCGGCGCCTTGAGACTAGCGATGAGCAAAGGGTACTTGCAGAAAGAGGACACTAATCGACCCTCCGCATCTCGCTTTGCTCATTTACAGGCACAGAATTACTCAATAGAAGACAAAACCTACGGGTAAACGATCTTTGGATTATTGAATAATTTTCTTTATAAATTTCGTCAACTTTAATGAACCAATTTATATTTTCCATCCATAGCGACGACGACAAATTCGGCAGAAGGGACAGATTCAACGGGCCGACTTCAGACTTCAAAGAACGCGATGGATTCAAGCCAAATGTGAAATTGGAGTACATCGATGACGATGGTCACGTTCTAAGTGCTAAGGAAGCATTCCGATACCTTTCTCACAAGTTCCATGGAAAGGGACCCGGAAAGAACAAGGTATGGTCAATCGTCTCTGTGATTAGAGAACGAGAGTTGTAAAACGTTGTATTTTCAGGTGGAAAAGAGGATGAAGAAAGTGGAGCAGGAGGTGCTGATGAAGCGGATGTCTTCTACGGATACTCCGCTAGGTACTCTGAATCTTCTGCAAGCTAAACAGAAGGAAACTCAGTCTCCTTACATCGTGCTCAGTGGCAGCAAGCAGTTGCAAACGTGAGTAGATTTGGCGATGGATAAAAGTTGTTTATAATCAGATGATTTATATTTTGTTGAACATTTTCCAGGACGAGTATATCGAAGACGAAGCATTGAGTCGACATTACAAGAGGAAAATATAACTCGTATATTGTTATAGATAATGTAACGAATGAGTAGCAGAACGAGATGTCGAGTATCGGAGAAACTAATCAAGTTTAATCAGAGCTGAAGTTTTTGATCATCTTTTATATTGGACAACAGATTTTATTAGTCGTCTTATCATTTACTGTATCGTAAGTCTAGGGTATCTAAAATTTAATTATTCTTTAGTGAATAATAATTTCCACACAGAAAACTAGGAGAATTTCTAATTTATTATTATATCGAATTGATTCGCGAATTGGAAAACTGTCGGTAAATTATTTTTACAAACTATCCAATTTCAGAGATGAATGAAACAGCGTCTTTTCTTTAATCAATTAAACAATCTTTTTTCCACTGCAGCAATAAAATATCTAGGTAATCGACGAATTTGAAAGATCAAGTATCTACCTATAAACGCTGTATGTAAAAAGTACATAATATTATAATAAATGATACAGGTTGAAATTAAAACGTGACTTTATTTTCTTTTACTGCCCAAAAGCTCCCAGGTTCTTCAAGTTCCACTCTGAATCCTTAGGATTACGGTACGGTTCCCCTAATCAATGCAACCGCAAAAAAATATTCGATCCTACTCTATCAAACTGTTATCTTTACTCGGCGGATTACGAGTCAATCTTATCTGATGTAGCATCTGCATAATTGATCCCTTATGTCGTGAAAATTAAATCCAATTTTTATCTTTTATCGAAACGAAATACAACGCATGATTTCGTATGATTAAGGGGAAATGAAAGTCACGTGACCTCGATATGATTTACACTTGGAATTTTCAAACGCTATTTTCTCAACCAAAACACATTCGATTCATGTGAAATTGATATCAGTGACGTAGAAATACTCAATGAAGGGCCTGCCAATCGTGGATTTTCAAAAATCGAGACGTAATAACAGTTTTTTCACAATATTGTACACCTCGTCGGGAGAGGCAGCACTTCCTTGGATTACAGAACAATATTGTTACACAAAATTCTGATTATGTCTTTCGATTTTCGATAATCCACGATTGGCAGGCCCTTCATTGAGTTTTTCTACGTCACTGATATCAATTTCACATCAATCGAATGTGTTTTGGCTGAGAAAATAGCGTTTGAAAATTCAAAGTGTAAATCATATCGAGGTCACGTGACTTTCATTTCACCTTAAATTAATTCAATTAAATTAACAATTGAAATATTTTAAGATGATGAAAAAAGTGATTGAGAAAAGGGTCTTCGATTAATGTTTACATTTATTACAATTGAAACAATTATTTATAAAGTTATTTTTTTCTTTTTTTGTCTACGAGTCACGTCTGTGCAATAATGAACAGAATCGTTTCTCTACAATTAATCTTCATTATCACTATTTACATGAGAAATGTATGCAAAAACTTCTTTTTTTTTTCTTTTGGGTATAAAAACGTTGCTTTTCGATGGTCATATTCGCATATCTAATGTAGATAGTGAATGCAATTACTAAAAATTTTAAAGACTAATTGTAAATATATATCGGATTAAAAAATTACAAAGCCAGCGTTAAAGCTACATATTATAATTGAATTTATCCTTATCGCAATAACGATTATATTTCTCATATTTTTATGTACCTATCGAGAAGATAATTGAAAAACAATCAAAACAACAACAAAAAAACACATTTAATTAATGAATAAAAAATTCAATTGGAAATTCTACAAACTGGTTTAGGGTCAGCTGACATAATAACTTTTTACGAACTGAGTAAAATCACGCTCATATTGTGCAAAATACACGCTTATAATTCCTTATTCATTTTTTTTTTTTTTTTGTATGGGGGACTTGAGCTTTTTTTTGTGTCAGTCTTAATCCCTAATTTAGTTATCACAGGAGATTTGAAATGATCATAAATCTCTTGAAAGTGGATAGAGTAAAATTACAGTATTGTTGACTGTCGTATCAATCTTAGGATTCATTATAAGCTCTTAGCCGGCTGCTAAACCAGTGTGCCGAATATTCAGTATTTTTTTATAAACCATCGCTACTACAATTTATACATATATTGATAAATAAAGAACGCGGAATCAGATTGCATTTCATTCAGCATTTTTTTTTTCATACTCTTTGGTTTCTGCAAAATCAGTATTTCAAGGCAAGAACAAATATATCACAGTGTACAATACTAGCAAAAATGTGATATACCTAGTAATTTGGCTACTTATCACCGACCCCCCCTTCCCCCCTTAATTAAACCAGTACTTTCATTGAGATTTGAGTAACTTTCATTGAGCCAAGATTGAAAAGTAAGAAATCATTTATCACCTAGTCACTGATTGTGAGTTATATTCCATTCGAAATAAACAGTGAAACAATGTTTAGTAACAGTAATGAATACAAGTATAACAACAAATGGTAACTCAAAATCAAATCCCTGAATAAATGATGAAATTTTTGTATATCCAATTGAAAAAAAATGTTTCAGAATTCGATTTAGTATTAAACAATTTTTTTCACACCGAGTCCTAGAGAGTTAGACTTTATGAAATTATTACAAACATGAGGATAATTAATGTGGAATTGGTAATGAACACACATAGAAAATTTGAGGTGAAAAAAATATGAATAAAGTGGGAAAAAATTGTTAACAACACAAATTAATAAAAATGTAATAAAATTATTTTATTGCAGTGAAGTATTTCGATTCAGTTCGTAATGAAAAAAAAAGAACACAATTTTTATTCTGTGGATTTTATAAAGTGCGATAGGCAAGAGACTAGTGTAATGTTTTACAATACAGCAACTATGATTAAACCGTCATTTAATGATTGTGAGCAAATCTGTTATTACGTATGATATGAAAAAACGAACAAATACTGTGATTGAAAAAATGCTTTTATCATGAGGTGGATGAACTTGATTAACATTTGATACATTTTAGAATATTTTCACGTTCATCCATAAAATGTTAACAAATAACGAGACGAATGACTAATACTATCGATACTAGTTTTGAATATAAAATTTTAATTATTACGATATAAAACAATAAGCATGAATATTGAATACCATGAGGATAAAAATTGTTGTACTTTTAATTTTCTAAAGTATTAGAAATTATTCAACAATATCCCAATAACTAATTATCTATTAAAATAGTCGTTTTTGAAAGATACTTCTTTTTTCTTTTGGTTTCTTTTTTTTTTTCTTTCAAATGAAGTTTGTTATCAAAACAGACAAAAGAGCAACAGCATAAAATATACTGAATTCTAGAAATCCTAGAAATCATAATATGTTACAGATATTCCACAATGATATGACGTTGATCAACCGTATGATACCTACATGCATAAAGCACGGGCTGCAACATTGACATGAATCTTGGTTTAAATTTTTTATTTTTTTTTGTTGAGATATTGGTGCATGACGAAATCGAATAGACATTAAATTTGTTGAGAATAACGTAAATATACCAAAAGAATTCAGTCAAGAGGTACCATCTTGGTATAATACTAGGTTGACCATTCGAATACCTATGATTTTCTATTGATGACTGACAATATAGGTATTGAATATTATAAGTAGGCACAAAACAATGAGTGCAATAGATTTGATCTTTTTCGACACGCAAAATGCGGTCAAATTTCATTCGTAGTATTAATTTCCAGTTCATGATCGTCTGCATTGTTCGACAAATGCATTTTAAGTACTTTTTTTATTTTTGAAAAAATATAATTGATTTTTGAGTAAATTGAATCGATTGATATTATTTTCTAGGAAATATTTTGTGATTACGGTCGCCACTAAAAACCGATTTGGCTTAATTAATAATCTTGTTGTATAATTACCAACGTACGAAAATACTCGTATGAATAATATCAAATAATATATTATTTTAGTTTTAATTAATCTAATATAGACAAAAATTGACAAGACTTTTGTGCCATTCAACTATGCCCGACGTTTCTATCCGGTTATTAAATTTAATTAATTATTAATAAACAAACGCTCGTATAGTATATTGAAATAAATTTTGTTCTACTATGTCTTTGGTTGTGTTAATTAAATTTGACAAATATATTAAAAGTTGGTTAAGTTAATTAAATTTATGTAACAAGTTGTAAGAAAAAATAAGAAAATAATTTTTTTTTCAAGCTTGTAGTTGTTGATCCATGTCTATCATTTTATGCGATATATGAAATAAAAACATACAATGAGTAATGACATTCTGCAGATGGCTAACTTGTGTGTATTACGAAGGCCATCAAGCTATCAATAATGGATGAAGTCCAAAGAGAAAAAAGGAACTGAACAAATTGTAATTGAAGATAATAATAGCAATAATAACTTTTCGATTACTGCGTACTCGGCATTCCGATAGAGTTGCATTACATCGATTCCGATACTTATAGTACCTGGAGTATAGGTATAGGAGGAGTTCATATTTCACGACAATAAAATTATTCGAATATAGATAACGAAAGACTTCTTATTTACGCTAATCGCTACGGAGCCAAAAAACGGAAGACTGTACTATTATCCTAATACATATCTCAAATAAACAACCAAAAGAAAAATACAACTAATTAACACCCAGATTTGAAGCAAACGCACAATCATCACTCCAACTATGTAGTGTATTTTTTTTCTTTTAGATAGCAAAAAACACAGCGATATATTATGTTGGAAGTACAGAGGCAGAAAATTCGTGCATGCGATCAATTGAATAGGAAGGCGTGGAGAGATTTTTGAAAAAAATTCTGACAAAAGCCAAAGTAGATGTGTAATATTTCGACTACATAATTATAGACTCAATGATCCGATTGTTGCCGTGCTTTCTATCATTTCCTATTTTTCTATTTCACCTCTCAAAATGTCTCTAGATATTTTTGATTTCTCATCAAGTAACTATGCACAGTGCCGTATAACAACATTTTCGTAACTAACTACAACTTTGTCTTTTCCATTTTTTTTTAATTTTTTTTTTTTTTTAATTATTATTATTTAATTTCAGCTAAGGAAGCAATCATTGAGAGAAAAGTTTTTTTCAAGTGTCTATCAATGAAATAGAACAGGGGGACGACGTTTACAGATCTAATCATTCTACTTTCGTCGATCTGTAAAGTGCCGATAAATTCTAAGTATTTCGAGTATCGTACTTACAAGTAGTGCATTCAGTTTGCTAAACTATACTAGAATACAACCTTCACCTTGTAGCTTGTACGGTTGAAATATGAAAGAGATTCATAAAATTGGGTGCATAACGTTTTGGCAAAATAATTGATTAAACAGGCTGACATTAGCCAGACCTTTATTTTGGCACTTGATTCGGATATTTGAATTATTATTATTGTTTTTATCAATTGAAATTTCGATCTTGAAATTAATCAATAGTTTTCATTTCCCTCCAGAAAATACATTGCTACAACGTCAAGATGTTGTAATTAGTTTACTACCAAATATTTGTTGATTTTTTTTCACCTAAATCTACCAAGTCGTTACGCGTTTCTATAAAAACACAATTTACAGTGTGAAAGTAAACTGAAATGGATTCTTGGCTCTTTATCTATTTTTTTTTTCTAATTTTTGACTACTTAACTGGCAAGGTATGTGTAGAAAGTAACGGTGAGGTGAGCATCTCATATATTAACGAAGCTACGTCAACGTCCGACTGAACAATCTTCTTTCAGTTAAAATTGGAAGTATTCGTGATAAAACGGAGGACGATTGTCGTTATAATTGAGAAAATAAGGAAAAAAATTACCCTGTATAAAAATGAGAATTAAAACTGAAAGAAGATGAAGAAAAGTTTGGGCGAATAATTACCCAGAGCTTTAAACCCGGCAAATAATTTCTTTACCGTAACAACTTGAATTGGCACGTAGCTTGCACACAAATAACTATACGAATTTTTTTTTGTTTTACTATCGTTATTATACCGATGAATCTTTTCGAGCCTCTTTCTGATGTTTTCAATATGAAACAACAATATGCCTGCAATAAACTGTGTCAAAGCACGTCTTAGTACGTATTTCCAGTAGTCATAGGTCTCCTTTTCCCCGACGATGATAGTTTCGTGGCTTCGTTCTTACAGTCACGACTCACAATGGGTTTTACACAGCTACGCCATGTTTGGGAAAATGAGCAAAATTATGACTCAGTAGAGCAGCACACCTGACAAACGACATGGTCACCGTTCAGAGTGTTTTCGCTTTCTCAAGCAAATCGTTGATGAATTTCTAAAAGGAAAAAATTACGTTCATTTCATAACGACAATGTTGAAATCTGTCGACATTATCTCCCCGATTTTACTCACCTTCACATCGTGTGGTGACTTTTTTGCATCCACTAACAATTCCTGAAAATTATAATTCAGTTTTTTTTTTATTACGTCCAGCTATGAAGAAAGGGGGCTGAAGATTCTAGAATCTCGTTTCCCTCTTATTTACCTGTAAATAGCTTCGTCTATGGTCGTCAGTGTCCATATCGAGCAGCTCGTCTATATCGACCTCAACTTCTCGATTTTTTCCATTTTCATTCTATGAATTGAGATAATGTTCATTAATATCGTTACCGTATGAACAAAGTATTTATAAAACACAAAGATAAAGATATTTACATTTCATAACTTGAATTGATAAGAAATAATAGAAAATGATAATAAAAACACCGTGATTGACGATCATTGTTTGCCGGTTGAACTTTCACAAGAAAATTGATGAACATTCGAGTTCATATCATTGTATTATTGCCATCAATCACAAGCTGTTATGACTCGTGATTGATACCGTTTATTGCATGGTCAATGTACCGACTACACAGACACAGTTTATTTTTATTTGAGCTGGCCATAAAACACGATCAGTCCTAACTGCTAATGATACAAGATGAAGATAAGAAGACGATAATCTCTAACGAAGGTGATCCCTAGTGTGAGATTGAATCTTCTGTGCATTGGAATCTTACCACCGTCTCATAGAGCTTCTGCAGCTCGTCAAACAGCCACATTTCAACGGCCAGTCTCTTACGAATGAGGGACATCTGATGCGATCCGTATTTAGCAGTTAAAAACTTTTCCCTACGTTCTTTGACCTCTCCTTTTTCAGTGAACGCAACGTGAAGATTAGCTCGCGCGGGACTTCGCTCTGCCGTCAGGACACCACCGCCACCTTCCATTGCTGTAGTCTGAAGAAATATATAACAATGTCCACGAATTTTCCATTTTTATATGCCTAAGACAAATCGGTATAATAATTTTGCCGATTTTATGCAATTAGTATGTTATTATTTATTTTTTTTCAATATAAATTGCAGTCTCGTGAAATTGTTTCATCAAGGATTGATCGGCACATCTTATCAGACGATTCGATTAGAAAGATAATATTCATTGATCGATTACGGATCTTAAAATCTGTGATCATTTGACTCATTCCATTAGCATGAATAGTTTGTGATAAGTACCACGTGAACGAGAGTACAGTGGGTTGTAAGTATTGTGCAAATATTTCTTCTGACTCATCCTGTTCTCTACCTGCTGTAGCAAAGAAACGAAACAACAAAAAAAAATCACTGAGAGCGAGAAGAAAGGAATAATTGTATGAAACAATAAAAATTCGTTAGAGATTGTGACTGTGGGAAGTAATTACGGTTGTGAATGCGATCATATCTAATCCAATGTACGAGAACTGTTACTTGAATAATATTCTGCTTTGTTTATACACGGAAGTAACTTTTTGTCAGTACGTAACATGTGAGAATACTCTCTGTGGCACTGAGAGATATACATGTGTGGTTGTGATATGACCATATAAGTGACATAAATATCCTCCTACATGTACAGACGCGCACATAGGCATGAGCATGAAGCGGAGGCACTTATTCACGGCGTTTGGACACGCTGGTAGGTAGGTAGGTATCTGTATGAGTAACGCATATCTATGCATACGTTGAATAAAATTTAATGCTTCGCCGAAATTTGTCTGAATTGAGGAAGTAATGATGAAAGACCGAATTCCGTAATTTTGATTTAAAAATGCGTTAAAAAATTTTGTCGAAGAAACCGGGGCCGCGACGAGAATGAATCGTGGGATTTAAACAGCGAATCGATCGCGAAACGGCTGAAATTAAACTTCCGAATCTTTTTATAAATCACACACGTTGCATAAAAAAGGTTGACGAGAAAAAGTGTCAAGAGTTTGATTCACCTCACGGCGTCAATAGCCGCCGCGGTAATTGATTTTGATATCAATCAAACAGAGATCCGTGATCGACGATGAGGTATGCGATGTACTTACGTGAAAATAAATCGACCGACGAAACGAAATTTATATCCAATTGATACCGGCGAACGAAATGCACAGCATGCACCACTCCCAAAATAACCTGACTATCGCTCTCTCGTCTCCTTGCTCCTTGCCACTGAAAAACTTACACTAACAACCGTGGTCCGTGCGTGCGCTATGCGGGCTTGTGAGACTCCGCGGCTACCATCAAACGGACAACAAAGACATTAGACAATCAGCCGATCACCGACCATGAACGAAACCGAGAACCGAAACGCTGCAATTTATCGAGTAATTGACTCACGCTGGCGCCAACTCGTGGCGAATAATCGAACCGTTCTATTTAGGAAAAAACATACAATTTTTGATTTTATCGAAATATAATTTATTTATATTTTCACAATCTTCTATATACCTGATAACTTGGAGTTGCAAAAAATCTTTCTGATTGGTGTAACGTCACAATTGACTAGCAATGGTGGATTTTTGTAGGTCAGTCCAATGGGGCTAGTAAAGTGAGGTTAGGTTACGAAATTATGACAACACAGTGTTTCGAACACCAACGAATTTCAAATCGATATTCCTATTGTTTCGTACTTATTTACTGATACTGTTTATAATCATGAAAAAAATCGTGTATTTATTATGTAAAGATCTGAAAGAATATCCGATTTATATCTAATAAAAAAAAATTCAATTGTAATCCCATGAAATATAATACATATTATTATACATTGTTGATTTCTTTGGCCGGTCATGGAATTTCTTTTTCGAAATCTGAGCTCTATTGAAAAATAAACACTAAATTTCAGTCTCGATGAAAAAAAAAATTCTATTGAATAAGTGACATCGATTGATTTCGTTGACTGCCTTTCATGTGAAATGAAAGTCACGTGACCTCGATATGATTTACACTTGGAATTTTCAAACGCCATTTTCTCAGCCAAAACACATTCGATTGATGTGAAACTGATATCAGTGACGTAGAAAAACATAATAAAGGGCCTGCCAATCGTGGATTTTCGAATATCGGAGGCATAATCAGAATTTTGTGTAACAATATTGTTCTGTAACCCAAGGAGGTGCTGCCCCTCGTGGAGAGAGGCAGCACTTCCTTGGATTACAGAACAATATTGTTAAAAAAACTGTTATTACGTCTCGATTTTCGAAAATCTACGATTGGCAGGCCCTTCATTGAGTTTTTGTACGTCACTGATATCAATTTCACATCAATCGAATGTGTTTTGGCTGACAAAATAGCGTTTGAAAATTCCAAGTGTAAATCATATCGAGGTCACGTGACTTTCATTTCACCTTAATTCTGCCGCGTTCTCGTCGCAAGTTTCAATCTTATCTACTCCGGTTTATCTATTGAATTTCTTCGTTCATGATTATCGTCGTTTTCTTTTCCAACAATTTGACGTATTGGTGCACGTCGTGGTTCACGTTGACCAATCGGGGATGAGGATGCTTGGGTAATTTTCTAGCAGACAGCCGGGTGTATGTTGAATGGTTTTTTGGCACTTCGGAATACGTTGGACGTCACCATTGAAATTCTTTTTTTTTTTAATCGAATGTACAACAACGCTGTCAACATTTGTTAAAATATAAAGAATCATACAGACATGATCAGTCTACGGGAGAAACAAATAAGTATGTTCATTATCTCAGAGTTATTAATTCGTAGAAGAATTTTAACCACGTAGAGTTTGAGACTAGGTTAAGTTTATCCATCTGCCCAACGTTTCGGGGATTCGGACGCGGTGACGTTTCTCTAATTGATAACAATTATACTCATAACCACGTCATCGATGAAAATATTACGAATTTTGATGGAAAATATATTTTTTAATCATTCTCGAGCACAAAATCAGGCTCTGAAGCCGAAACTAGGAGATTGACCTAATTTAACCCGTTTCAGATGCGCTGCGGCAAATGCTGAATCTGAATGATCCAGAAGTTAAACTCGAAGCCGCGGAACCAACATGGAAAATTCTGATATACGACAGGGTCGGACAGGACATTATATCCCCTCTAATATCCATCAAGGAACTCAGAGAACTTGGGATCACGCTTCATATGTGAGTCTCGCGATTTTATCTAAAACTTCGTCGATCGATCCGAGCCTGGATTCGAATCTGAAGCCAATTTTTTCACCCATCGCTATTCTTGTCACCCAGGCAGCTCCATTCGGACAGAGATTCAATCCCGGAGGTTCCCGCCATATATTTTTGTGCCCCAACGGATGAGAATTTGGGACGAATCGGACAGGATCTGCAGAATGGTCTATACGACGTATATCATTTGAATTTCATATCGCCGATATCTAGACAGAAAATGGAAGACCTTGCGGCGGCGGCTTTGCAGGCTGGAGCTGTCGCAAATATCCACAAGGTTCGATCGTACAATTAAACCCATCAAAATTCGAGAGAAAGGGAGAAATATCGCGTCTCATTTATCATTTTACACAGGTTTTCGATCAGTACCTCAACTTCATAACTTTGGAAGATGACTTGTTCATTCTCAGGCATCAGAATAGCGACGCAGTTTCCTATCATGGTTCGTATTCAGAAATCGTCTCGAATTTCTCTGATTTATATCCATATAAACTTTTAGCCATAAATCGTGGAGAGATAAAAGACACAGAGATGGAAAGCATCATGGACGCGATGGTCGACAGTCTTTTCTCGGTATTCGTTACCCTGGGAACTGTTCCTATAATACGTTGTCCGAGAGGTAATGCCGCCGAAATGGTTGCAAAAAAATTAGACAAGAAACTAAGAGAAAATGTTTGGGATGCAAGAAATAACTTGTTTCAGGGTGAGGTTTCCGGAGCGGGGCATTTCAGGTACCGATCAAACCACAATCGTGTTTCATAGTCCGTCAGGATCGCTCGCAACCTTTCAATATTCTTTTCAATCTTCCAGTTTTCAGAGACCGTTGCTCATAGTTCTGGACCGAAGTGTGGACATGGCGACCCCGCTTCATCACACTTGGACCTACCAAGCTTTGGCACACGACGTGTTAGAGCTGGCTTTGAATCGATTAGTCGTTGAGGAAAGCGCGGGGAGGTCTCCAGCTGGCGGAGCACGCTCCAAAACCCGAGCCTGTGAACTGGATAACAGGGATAAATTCTGGTCGATACATAAGGGAAGCCCCTTTCCCTTGGTAGCCGAGGCCATTCAGGAGGAACTAGAACAGTATCGTACTTCTGAGGAAGAAGTCAAGAAGCTGAAATCCTCTATGGTACGGAATTATGAAACAATTACGCTCAAAATAGAAGTTCTAATACCGGTCTTCTCTCTTTTCCTCAGGGGATTGATAACGAAAGTGAAGCCGAGTATTCGATGGTGTCTAACAATACGGCACGTCTCACAAGCGCTGTAAATTCGTTGCCACAGCTCCTTGAGAAGAAGCGTCTCATTGACATGCACACAACGATAGCAACAGGTGAGCAAATCATTGTCTTTTGAATCAGGTGTAATCAGTTGATTTATCTATGTTTCTCAATTCTCAGGGATACTGAATTCCATAAAGGCCAGACGTCTGGACACGTTCTTCGAAATAGAGGAGAAGATAATGAGCAAACAAACGTTGGACAGAAGCATCTTGGACATTATCAACGACCCCGAGTCTGGAACGCCTGAAGACAAACTCCGTCTTTTTATCATCTACTACCTCTGCTCTAACATGTCCGACGTGAGTGCGATCAATTTCACACTGTTCTCAGATTCGACACATTATCGAATGATGCAATTTTTTTACAGACCGAGTACAACAAGCACGAAGGTGCCCTGGCCAATGCGGGGTGCGATCTCAACCCTCTGGCTTACATAAAAAGGTGGCGGTGAGTAAAAACCAATGTTGTTTGGAAATCGATGATAACGATGAAGTCATTTCAATAGAGGGTACACCAGAATAGCTGGGATCCAAAATCAGTACGAAGGTGGCGGTACAAAGACAGTGAGCATGTTCTCGAAGCTTATGAACCAGGGATCGTCTTTGGTGATGGAAGGAGTCAAGAATCTGGTGGTTAAGAGACACGTGAGTTTACTGACCGGACAAAAACGTTCTAATGGATGAGCAGAACTTTTAATATTTTTTTAAATGATGTTTTAATTATTCTTCAACAGAATCTCCCTGTGACGAAAATAGTCGATGAATTGATAGAAATGAGGCAATCACCACAGACCGATGACTACCATTATCTAGATCCAAAGCAACTCAAGCAGATGGACCAGGTTCCAAAAAACAGAACTACATTCCAGGAAGTAATCGTGTTTGTCGTCGGGGGTGGGAATTACATCGAGTATCAAAATCTTGTCGACTACGTCAAGGTATGTAGCGAAAATAGGATCGATCCGTAATTCCGAACAGAAATTTGAGATTCTATCGACGATGAATAATTGATGTTTTTGTTCAGCAAAAGACAGGAGGTGGATCAAACAAACGTGTTGTTTACGGATCATCGACCCTCGTGAATGCGAGACAGTTCCTCAAGCAGCTATCGCTTCTGGGCGAAGAAACACATTGATGCGGAATATAAACGTCGTTGTGTTTATCAATTTACGTACACGATGCGAATGAAATGTAATATCAAGCATTATACTTGCTCATACACAAACACATACACGTTATATATAAATATATACATAGATAGCTCGCCTGATACGATCCAAGTATCAAGCAGTAATAATTGAATAAAGTTATGATATCTTTTACAAAAAAAAAAACGTTATAACAGTTCCTGCGCATTGAAATCAACGAATATCATTCACTTGATGATTTCATCTTCTCAACATTTAATCTGGTTCGGTATACCTATGTATGATAATTGAATCGTTACAAGGATTTTACTTTGTCCTAGAAGGAAATCCTGGGAAAAAAACTTATATTCAAGCTAGGGGAATAAAGGAAAAATATATTTTAAAGAAAATGATTGAAACGGTGATTTATGTCTGATTATAATCTATTTATTTTGACATTGGAAAGAGTGAAGGTATGTAATACAATACTTTTAGAGCACAATGGGCCCTTCATTAGGAAAAAAAAACATCCTCATGTAAGTCATGGTATTTAGATTACTAGAATATTGAGTAATGAAGTAAAATCGTCAACTTCAGTAATAATATAAATATGGCATCGAGGTAAAAGAATCTAGATACCCGAATTATGAACAATATTCAGTCAGAATATCCAGCTTTAAAATTGCATAGGAGGATAGAAAGAGAAAAACGTTGCAAATCAGAGTAATGAGCTTCTACATACTGATTTGTTGAATACTTTATTTTGGCAAGGTATGTACATATTATAACATTACTATCATTTTCTTCATATTGATTACATGAGTGATAAAAAAGACAATGCATTTGAATGAACTGAAATGAAAAAGAAACTTAGTGCCTAATCACTGGAAGAGAAAAAAATAAATTGGATCACACCGAGAATTATAAGAACCATCCCGTATGAATACGTTTATCTACTTATAAATTTTTGCCATCAATGAATCGGGTCAGAAATATTTTTTTCCCAGCCATAAATCTCGTGTAGCAATTCTCGGTTTGTCGTATAGGTAGAACAAAAAGGGAATTATCGATCGGAATAATTTGAAGCTTTATGTACGTCAAAGGCATGCGCGCTTTCGCGATCTGCTCTACACACACGTTCAGTCATGCTTTATCAAGTTCTTCGTATTCTTTTGAGTTTCGTAACTATTTTCTATTGCATTAACGGTGAAAATGTGTCTCGAAAAAATGATAAACGATCCGAAATCAGCCTGCAGATGTGCGTCGAGAGCTTCGAAATTCACAAGGATAAAATAATCAGAACTGAAGATTCTAGAGAAATGGGAGCAAAGTACCTCAACGAGATAGACTTGGATTCGCGGAAAGAATGCCTAAGGCTTTGTTGCGAAACAGATCAATGCGATGTTTTCGTTTTCGAAGAAAAGGTATAACACGAATATTTATATCACTATTCAGGTTTTCAATTAGTTTGAAATTTTCTAATTTCCGCGCAATTATTTCGATGCGAATCATCATTATTTATACATTCAAAGCGGTGCAACGCTAAACAATGTTATTTTGAATTCTTATATTCTTTTTTTTATTCCTCTCAATTCATTGTTGCGGTTTAAAAAATTTCACATTCGTATTACATTTCTGACAAATTTGTTAAGGTATTAAAATGATAATTCTATCTGCAAGTTTCAAAAGAATTTATTCAGTAGCCATTTGCGCAGGCAAAAATTGTAGGATTCCGTAATATTCGATAATAATTACCGTTGACAAAGAGCTGGGATTATTTGAATTGTTGGACCTGCGATTGATAATGATGATGATGATGATTCATCTCTATTGTAAAACAACTGTAGAATTACAAAAATAATATTGATAATATTTTACGAATTTTGAAACTAATTTTTTATCTTCTCATTTATATGACTTCATAGAGACTCGACGATATTTTCCTATATTTTTGTATATTCGGTAAATACACGAGTGCAGTCTGTTATTTAATTATTGAAATGTGCACAGAGACCGGGAAGCTGTTATCTCTTTCACTGTGGGCCTCCGGACGATTTTAAGTGCAAGTTTACAAGCCACGCAAATTATACGAGTGCTGTACTCACCACGAATATCAATTCTCAAAGCACCGTTGAACTGGAGCAACAAATACGAAGAACCCAGCAAGACCATGATCTCGAATCTCTGAGGTAATTATTGTCTTCTTGACATAATAAACAATATCAATCCGTAACAATAATTCAAATAATAAAAAAAAACTTGAGGTAAAAAAAGTTTTCAGTCTCTCCTATGAAATCAAGATCAAATTTACTCAGTGGAATGGAATACAGAGCAGAAATATAACAATTTTCATTAATATTCTTAGATAAATACATCTAGCTAATTATTCTTATGGCAATGATAATTAGCATTGCTCGTATAGTGTAAGAATGCAATGACTCGATATAAAAATATTAATCTCGTACTACAATGTACAGGGTGTATGATGTCCAGTGTCGAGAATGGGAGGGGCTTACCAAGTTATTTCCACGCTTACTGGCTCCGTGAGAACTAAGCCCCTCCCATTCTCGACACTCGAGATGATACACCCTGTATAAAAATTATATTTTTTTTTTCTTATATCAAACAGAAAATTAGCGGACAACGCACCCGCAGAATATTCTGTACCTGAACCTACCGTACCTGTAGTTACCGAAGCACCAAAAATATTTGTCTCAACAACAGCAGCCCCGACTAAACCAAGTCAGTGTGCTTCGACTAATCGAAAAAAATCTGCATCCGATTTACTCATCCTCTGAATAATCCACAGCATGCAGTAGAAATCAATTCGAGTGTCGCACATCGGGAGATTGCATCGCTATCTATAACGCCTGCGACGGGGTCCCTCAATGCGCGGATGGCTCCGACGAGGCTCCGGAATTGGGCTGCCCTACGGAGAAACCGTCGGCTCCACCGCCGATCGTTAGGCAACAGCAGCCCATGCCAGTCCCGGCTGAGTCTGTGCGGTATCAGCCAACGATTCAGCATCATGTGCCGTATGATTCTGTTTACGCTCGTCAAGAGAAGGAACAGAGACCCTGGGAGCCGTCGGGTCACCAGTTGATACCGCAGCAGGAGAGAATTCAGTATCCTCAAGACGTTGTTAAATCACAACCACAAGTAAATTTAGGTTCGCAAAGGTATCAGTGGGATAATCAACCATTATATGAGCAAAATAAAGGAACATTCAATTCAATAAATTCATATCGTGGGCAGAACAACGTCAACCCGTACGAGCGTAAGTTCAATACGATTCAGGATACAGTGTAGTTTGAATACCCTGATGAGAATAATATGAATCGAATCGATGCTGAATGAGAGATTCGACCATTGCTTCATCCTAATGCCACATTTCTTTATAATCACAGCGGAGCAGTCCCATATATTCAACCACAAGGGGCCAGGGGTGATCGGCGAAGACGGCGAAGGGTATGCGAACAAGCTTGTGTTGATATACAGGGTGGCCCATTTCATGTGTCGAGAATGGGAGGGGCTTAAAGTGGCCGTTTCAAAGTTATGCCCCTCCCATTCTCGACACATGAAATGGGCCACCCTGTATAAATTCTGTAAATTTGATTATCTCCCTTCCAGAGCTCCTTACATAGACCAAAGTCGTCAATACGCGCCATACTATCCCGCAGAGCATGCAAATTGGCAGGAAGGTCAGCAGCGACAACCGCCTTCGATTCCACCCGTGGCACAAAAAAGTATGCCTGTCTTACCGAAATTGGAACCTGAAGTTACGGCTCAACCTCCGCCTTGCAAAGTAAAGATCTATTCAGTCATTGTATTGTATTATATATCATTATGTTATCATATTGTATTGTCTTGTCAATTGTTCCAGCCTGATGAAAAAGAAGAAAAGTCTCCGGCGATCGCTGAGCAGGCGGAGCACCAGATTAAAACCGTGGTTCAAAAGAAGCCGTTGATTACAGAGACTAAAAGTAAAGTCGTGGAGAGTACAGAGTCGAAAGAGAAAGAAAAGACGCACCATACCACGCTACAAACAGATGAACCGCACAGTGAGTGGGAAGATTCTTTCTTATATATACAAATTTGAGGATTGTGATTAAATTATTCATTATTTCCATCGATAGAGCACAAAGAATGGCCTAAGGTCTTTGTCGATCATCCCAACGAGGAGCAAGCGAATCATCTGACCATGGAACAGGAAACAATCGAGGAAAGAGACCTGAGACCAAGAGGCGCCGTGATATCCTTAGCTCTGGGATTAACGACGACTGCGTTGATGGCAGCATTGATAGCGTGTAGATTGCGAGTGGTGAGGCGGAGAGGACGTCGCGGTCACGGACCGTACGCGCACGACGCTGACTACTTAGTCAACGGAATGTACCTTTGAATAAATTTCGAGTCTAAATATTGTTTTAGAATGTTAGATAGAGGCGAAAATATACTGTAATTGATCGACTCCGAATACCCTGGGTCACAATCTGTTGTCAATAAATTCTTTTTCAAGGAACGATCTCCCTCTTTTAGAACCCTGATGCCGAAGTGTTAAATAGCGAGGCGATACTATCTCTGTTGTTGATAATAATCCTTCAGGTTTATTATTGTAGCTCACGCTTACAGATGCGAATGGGTTAAATACAATATATTACAGTGAAACACACAGTTATAATTTATTGTTATTAATAATATTATGTCTATAATAATATTACAATTAACTTATCAATTATTATTACCATATGCTGACCTCAACTGATACAGAAGGTAGCACACAAGACTGTAACGGGAGATTTTATCTTTTCATCTTCTTCTTTTTTTTTTCATCAGCGCAGAGCTTTGAGACAACACTATCATATTATCGTAATAATCCTCAGTAGCTTGTGCAGCAGTAACTGTGACTTTCAGTAATAAATAGTTAACATAAGGATAAATATTATGCTACCGCGGCAGTGCGCTCCCTGGATTTAAGGATGCGGAAGGGGTCTTTATCTAAACATTAGGTCTATTAATTAATTAATTACATTCTACACAGGGACAACCCCCTCCGTCCCGTACGCTGGAAAATCCGCTCAACCCTTCAAACCCGCGTGACGTGCTATATCGTCTGGCAAAGTGCATCCGCTTCCACGCGCTGCAGCGCGACACTTTGATCATATTTCATCGCATAGCAAATGTGACCGGGGCTACAATTCGTGCCTTTTATTTGGCCACTTCAGCGCGCCGTCATAAGATTCAAATTTCGTAAGTAGAAGTTTTCTTTCATTCAGATATGGAGAATCGATGAATATCAAATGAAGGATGATGATTGATTATAACGTAAAATGTTTATATATATATATATTGTATTGTATTACTCAATAATCGCGGGTTCATTTCACCTCCCATCGCCGTCGCCCATCGTAGTTAAGCTCGGCGAATTAATACTTTGATGAAATTTAAGGATTAGTTATGAATATTATACTCGGACGGCAGGATACGAGAATATTAAAACGTCCTCCGTCACTGAAGGGTCAAGACGATTATCAACAAATAGCGTTTACATATTTTTTTCTTTCTTCTTTTCTTTTAAATTATTTTTAATAAAACATGATGAATAATAATTTCCTATAATATGAGTATCGGAATATGCAAATTTGATACATTTATACTGTTCTTCACTCATTTTTTCTTTTATCTTATTTTTTGTTTTTTTTTTTGTTTGGGGGGATAGGATCGATAATAGTAAAATAAAATTGGAAGTGGTACATACAGGTAAAACTATTTAAAAAGAACATGAGTACAAAAACCGTTCTGCTATAAAGATAAAGAGTTGCGTTCATTGAATTCAGACATACACCTTTGCAAGAGCGTCCGCCCCGGCACTGGCTATGAACTGTCGCGATGGATGAAATGCTACGTCTAAGATACTTTCGTCAAATTTCTTACGATGCGCCGTTATATCTTGAACACATGTTTTATTATCCATATTCCATAACCGTATACTGCAATCGTGACCTGTAATTCAACGGAGAAGAATAAAAAGTCCATTAGTAACGTTCCTCTACTATCACGGCAGCGAAACAGTCATACGTACTTCCTGAAAGTAAATACAGGCCATTGGGATCAACAGCGAGACTCGTTACAGCTCCCAAATGGGCGACCATTGCATAGGCCAGGGTGGCTGAGCGATGGTCGTAAAACCGAAGATGTCTGTCCTCGTGGGCCGCCACAACTAACGGCAGTGTTGGATGAGCGACGACACGGTTCACCCCTTTGATTCCGTTCACCTCGAGCCGAGCCACTATCGCCGCAGTCTCAGTATCGAAAACTGCGCACACTCTCTCGTAGGCAACGACTAATTTATTTGGCTCATCTCTTATGAAGTCGACCGAAGTTGGTATCCCGTCTGTAAACATAAACGAATTAACGGGGCGTCAGCATCTCGGACGCGGTATACACAAAACTCCTCGATCACCTTGTTCAGAAGTATACGTGTTCAAAAGGGGAACTTTGCTCTGGGGACTCCAGAGCTTCACCGATCCGTCGGCGCTAACCGATAGCAACTGAGATCGTGGGTGATACATGCTCAATCCCCATACTGCGTCGGTGTGGCCAGTCAAGGTTCCGCTGAGGACACTTGGATCGTACGAATCGTACGGATCTATGTTAGCCGACGGGAGCATCCAGCAGTGTATCATGCCGTCTAAGCCGCCGCTGTAGCAATGCTCGCCAGAACTGCTCATAGCCAGACATAATACTGGTCCCGTATGCGATCTGAATGTGTAGAGAGGCTCCACGTCCAGTGATGCTGATCTGTAACGCAAAGATTGCTCGCGTTAGAATACCGTTATTTTATTATGCAAGAGTGTTTGTACTTTTTTGCCGGAACAGTTTTGTAGACGTTCCATAATTTAAGCGTGTGATCGTCACTGGCAGTTATAAGTACGGGATCTGTGGGATGGAAGACCAGAGCTCGTACGCCGTCGAAATGTGAACGAAGCGTATATTTCGCCCTCCATGTTCTTCTGAACGCCTCTTCCGTAGTTGCGGCCATCTGAATAATTGTGAAAGAGATAATTCAGTATCAACGATCGTTTCGTTTCCATTTTTTGTCTTCTATTTAGGGAGTATAAAGCCAGCCTTACGTCATACGCAACTTCAGCATCATTGTTCACTGTTAACTGAGCTAATTCACCTAATCCCAGAGATGAGTCTAGACCTTCTTCATCAGGGCAGAGAGCGCGCCTGGCGTCTTGTTGGAACCCCATGCCCGTAGAATCTGGAATTCGATCAAATCACCATAAGTTATTAGATACTCAGCCTTGTGTTATCAAATATCGCGAATACTCACTCCAATCAGTAGTGTCGCCTTGAGACTCCTCAGTTTCTGTCAATTGGTTCAATTCGTTTAAAACTTCCTCCGCTTCGGCGTCCACATCTTCCCCCATTATCATGGCAGTCTGTAAAGTATTTCGAATTAGCGAAACGTGAGAAACGTTAAGACCATAATTTTTTATTATCTTCTATCCCCTCACTTTGTTCGGCTTGGTGTCTGAATTAGCTTCGTATATTTCTTCCTCGACGTCCCCCTCTTCTTCTTCCATGTCAATGTCAGTGTGAGCCAGAAATTCGAAATTTGCCATCACAGCGGCTTCGGTATCAAGGATCATGGCTTCAGCCAAGGGTGTTGGGTGTGCCTAAAATGTTTACGGGATATTTAACGATGCGTAATGAGAAAATCCGATAGTCCGATTCAGAAGCCAAGAGCAGAGGATATTCTCAGTGTTTCGAATGCTTGAGAATCTTCAATGGAGTCTGAAGCGATGATAATCGATTATTTACCTCAATCTTTTTCACAGGAGCACGTCGCCCCTGATTCTCGCTGGCTCTCTTGTTCGATGACTCGTTTCCGTTGAGTGCAGGTGTGTTCAGATCGTCTGAATCTGTGTTATTATTCAACCCAAGAAGGGATCGAACTCTATTTGACCGGACATCTATAATAGTGTCTGTGTAACCAATTTCTTGCAAGTACCTGTAATAAAGCTAGGTGTGACCAGTGTGTATTATCAATACACTATCGACGTGAAAAGAACAATCGAAGTTGAGCTTGAATGGAAAATCGCATTATTAAAAAAATAATCATCAAATTATTCTCAGTTTAGTCGATCGGAGTGAATTTCAAGTTACAGCGGCGAATGTTGACTGAGATACGAATAACTCGGAGACATACTTACTGTCTGAGAAGCTGTCGGCCCTGCCTCCAGCTTATATTGCTAACCGAAGTGAACGGGGCCTCACCATCCCCTCCGCCGCCATCGGACCCACCGCAAGTACTTCCCTCGTCGTAAAGTGGAGGCTTTATATCCCCTTGTACCACGAGGTCAGTGCCGTACTTCAATTTGTGATACTTCGCTCTGGGTTGACCGAAAATCAAAGAACAATACTAGAGAAATTGTCTCTCGATTCGTTTTTGAAGAAAAGTTTAGAAGCACTCCAAGTTTATTCTCAATTTTTTGTTGTTGATTTAAATTTAGTTCTTTTTTCAGATCGCGAAAACTCACCGTTCCTGCTTTAGTACGTATTCCAGCATTTTTATCCGCCGCACCAAATCATTCTTCAAATTTTCTTGTCCCTTTCTTTCGCCTTGTAGAAAGGCTATTCGGGCCTGGAAAATAAACGTACTTGGTAAAGCTCGTGTTTCGAACGACGATATAAATACTAGAAATACTCGTTCTTGCTTGTCCACATTGCAGTGAATGAATTTAACGCTAATTAAAACTCATCGCAGCCCATCATTCACCACACTAGCTACCAAAACAAATTAACATCAGTTGCGATGAAGCATTTAATGCTTCCTCTTATCTCGCTTCGGAAACTTTATCAGTCAATCAGTTTCATTATCGAATGAAATCTGATCCTACATGAATAGTGTTTTGACTTCAACAGTTTGATCACTATGAGAAACTATATTCTTGACTTCCAAGCCTATTTGGGTTTTCTAATCAGTGAAACGTGTAGTTCAATTGACAATAGAAACTACAATCAATCAATCATTTGAATACAATTTCTAGCTCTAACTGTTACTTAATTCGTATCAATAATTGATGTTTGGTTTGTTAACGTCTGAGAAAAGTATCTAGCTGGAAGTAGACAAAGAATGAATATCTTCTTCCTGCGATAGAAATAAGCTATTGTTTAAAGCTAGTTTTCCACCTAGTTTTATGACTAATAGTGAAATGATCAAGACACATATGCCGTTCTCATTGATAGTTATGTATGCAAACATTAATTGCGGACAATTATCGATAACAATAATAATTGTAATTTCTCTTCTCTTTCATTGTATCGGTTGCAAAATTCCATACTTCGGATCGAGTTATTTTTAGAATCACAAAAACGTGTTCTTGAGGTAAATATTATGCCAAAGGTCAAACGTTCCCCTCTTTTGTATTATTTTTCATCTTCATCTTTCGAAACTCGCACTATACGAAGCAATTAATTGTCAAAATACAATATCGAAAATCTAACAAACGATGGGGTTTCTTGATAAATCAACTTTTTCATAAAAAGAATGTCAAATTGTCTGCAATTACGATTATCACTATCGTCATTATTCCTTCAATGAGAATCTCCACATCGCGGAATGGGTTTTCTGACATTTTCGATCGATGTCGATGATATTCCAACGACATTAATAAATAAATTTCGACGATAAAAAATAATCATGATAATAATAACGATGAAAAAATCAAATCCGAAAAAGATGTTAAAGGTGAAAGTAAACACCTGTGTGAAATGTCGTAGCGAAATAGTAACGAAATGCGAATGCGGTAATGCGAACCTGAAATTCGGCCCTGTCGACTTCCCACTGGGACCTTTCGAGCTCGAAACGAGCCCATTCGTGCTGAATGAAGTGGAGGATCCCTGGTATTGAATACTGCGGCCTTTGCTCGCCGTTGCCGCCGTCGCTGGTCTGTGGCTTGTACGAGGTGTTAGCCCCGACCGTGATGTTACCTAACTGTTCGTCGTGACCCATCGAAGAGGTGCTGGATTTAAACTCCATTCTAATTCTAGGCTCCATAGTGACGGTTTTAGCGTAAATTTGACTGGGCACCTTCATTTCCATGACATGGCAGCCATTACAGCAACTTCTTTCTTTCCTTCCCACAGACCGAGATTGACGTTCCGAGTATCGTCGCTCGTGATGTCGTTCGCCCCAAACTGCGACGGCTGGGGTTACGCGGACGCGTATAGCATTCGATATTTTCACTTAATTTATACTCTAAACACTATCCGTCCTCTTTATGCGGGCAACACGCAATTATTTACTGTCATTAAATACCGAGTCAAGTCAAACGAATAATACGTCACTTGACGAAGGTGCTTATCTATATCGCCGAGTATACAATGCTGCCAACCGTAAACACGATAAAAACAACCGCATTCGACCGCGGTATATAGACACTGTAGATTCGGGGGTAAAAAAAGAAACGCCCTCAGCATCCCCAGCGCGGATGAATATCCGACAGTGAACTACGCTACCGACGTCTGAGCATGCGCTGTAGCAGACCTCCGTGGAACGGCGCCGCTATTTTCAGAACATATTTTTTGGGGGAAATGTTGAGAAATTATGTGGAATGAAGCAATTTGAAGATTTTTATTAGAAAAATAAAAACATATTTCTTAACATTCTTTCACAGCTAAATTTTGATTTGAAGAACCAATTTTCGAGATATATTTCAAACATTCCTAGCATTTTTATAATTATTTTTATGTTCGCATGATGTATTTTGTTATATTGAATAAATCAAACATGAATAAATAAATATTTTTTACATTCTTTGATTGGCCATAATTTGTTTTTATTGCCAATATTTGTAGAACAAATTCTTTCGAAAATGGAACTACTTTAGAAGTTTTTTTTTCTACAATATTAATAAATCTATGCGTTTCAAAGGTTTTTGGAGTATTTCCGAGTTGGAAAAACAAATGGCAACTACGAGCTTGTGTCATTAGATATACATTTTTCTTTCTTCATCTTCCAAATTTTTATTTCTACACGAACAAATAAATAAATTTCACTATGCAACGGTAATTAGAAGACTAAATTTAAGGTGAAATGAAAGTCACGTGACCTCGATATGATTTACACTTGGAATTTTCAAACGCTATTTTCTCAGCCAAAACACATTCGATTGATGTGAAATCGATATCAGTGACGTAGAAAAACTTAATGGAGGGCCTGCCAATCGTGGATTTTCGAATATCGAAAGCCATAATCAGAATTTTGTGTAACAATATTGTTCTGTAACCCAAGGAGGTGCTGCCCCTCGCGGAGAGAGGCAGCACTTCCTTGGATTACAGAACAATATTGTTAAAAAACTGTTATTACTTCTCGATATTCGAAAATCCACGATTGGCAGGCCCTTCATTGAATATCAATTTCACATCAATCGAATGTGTTTTGGCTGATAAAATAGCGTTTGAAAATTCAAAGTGTAAATCATATCGAGGTCACGTGACTTTCATTTCACCTTAAAGGCTACATTTGAACCGGGCGCGTCGACGCAGGCGCATATGATACAGATTCAGTTGATTGTCTGATATTCAGCGGCGCTCGTACGGCTCCAACTCGACGATCGATTTTTTTCTCATCTCAGCGCCTCCCAACGTTCGAAAATTCAACTTTCCGAATTCTACGGAACCGGCTTCGCTATCTACCGATTCAGATAACCGGTGATCGACCTCTCGTGCTCCTTTCGGCGACTCGTTCGGTCGGTTTAATAATCATATTCGGCGGTGGATAGTATTTAATAAAAAGGTCTGTTCATTCATGTATAAGAATGGCAACTATCCTAAGATCGTCTAAATACGTTCGCAGCTTTGCCGAGTTTGCCAACCGACTCGGCTCAAGTTACGTAAAATCCGATCTTCGTCGAGAAATTGTTTCCCAAAGGTTTTCCGCACCTTCCACATTGGCCAGGAGGTACATGCTCAGTTTACTTTACCCTCTTAACCACACAACTATGATGTTACACGATCACTACCCTCTCGTTAACTCTTCAAAGGTCCCTCGCCACTCAAGCGGCAGAGCAGCAACTTGACAATGATTCTACGGCGAATCTCGAATCCAGTCTGCGAATGCTCGATTCCGACGTCAAGCAGTACGGAAACATATCTAGAAAGAAGTTGGAACAGGTCATAAGCGTATTCCAAGCCTCGAGTAAGTAGAATCACCTGGGCATCCTTAGTTTCGTTGTTTTTCTCCAAATGTTTTCCTACCAAGAGGCGGCAGACTTTTATGTAATAAAAATTCTTCAAGAAGTTATACAGTCTGATCTCACACTATCCTATCTTTCGAGCTTATGAAACGACGTAATTTACTCAAACCGACTGATCTTTGCAGAATCCGTCACCAGCACTCAGGCTCTCATGTTGATACGATGCTTCGGAAATTTGGTGCACAACGAATTGCCGGAAACCAAATCGAAGCTGGTTAATGAATTGTGGAAGAACCTGGAGGCCTCAGGTTCGCATTTTTCCTCTTTTTTATCCTCAACTTCCAATATTTCTGAGAAACCAGGATGGTACGCGGTGAGAAAACCAGTGTAACTGGCTAAAGTGAGAGAAAAGGTCGAGAAATATTTAGAATAGGACTGGAATCGTAGCTCGAGACAACCGTATCCCCTCCTTTTTTTTTGTAGATCAAATTATGCATATTTCATGATTATGGACGATATCAACGAGAAAAGCGTCTGTAAAACTTGGCAATCTCTTCGAAATTTCATACTGCAAGGAGCCTACGAACGTTCTGAGATTGTTTTCAGGCAGTGGAATTGAGTCGGTTTGTTGCGCGAGGCTTGTAATGAATTATTGACTATTGTTTAAGGTATTGCTCTGGATCTGTCTCATTACAACGCGTTGTTGAGAGTGTACGTCGAGAACGAGTACGCATTCTCACCTGCCGAAATTTTGACTGAATTGGAAAGGAAGGGTATCGAACCGAACAAGCTTACCTACCAAAGATTGATAAGTCGTTATTGTCAGCAAGGAGACATCGACGGAGCCAGTAAAATATTAGAATTTATGAGAGAGAAGGGGATATCTGTGAACGAGAATATTTTTACCGCTTTGGTCAGAGGACACTCCGAGGCAAAGTACGTATTCTACCGACGGCTTTATTCATCTCGATTCATTTGTTATTCGGTCATTTCCTTATTTTCTGTTTCTCATTTCTCAAAGCGACATGGTAAGCGCGGCGGACATCCTGACTGTAATGAGGCAAGCCGGCTTTGAGCCATCTGCCGAAACCTACAAGGAGCTCATCTGCGGCTATGCAAAACACGGAGACATGGAATCTGTTAAAGACACGATCACCAAGTGCCAAACGGGCAACGTTCATTTACTGGATACCGACTACCTCGGCGTGATCAACACTCTGGCTGTTAACGGACACGGCCATCACGTCGATTCGGTGAGAATTTATTCGAAAATTGTTATTCGAATGATTAGACTAGACACTGTGTGCGATCACCTCGAACTTTGTCACAGATCATCTCCATAATGCCGAAGGAAGTCGGGTACCTGCACGACGCCATGAACCACGTTTCGAAACTAGTTCACGCCGGACACGTGGACGTTGCTATGAAAGTATTGCATTCTATACCAAGCCGTCCATCAGGAAATAATGGAAGCTCGGTGATAAAGCAATTGGCGCAGACCAACATGGTAGGAAATACAACGGTGGTTAAGGATGTACAGGCCATACAATCTCAACCATAAGTGAGTCTGGTCGTCAATATTGAGTACTTCGAGATGAGATAAAAATCGGAAAAAAATCAACCGCAATCAAGATGATAAGAGTATTCATTTTCAATAATAATAATTCCCAAAAGTTATCAACAAATTGTTTAAAAAAATCATGGTTTATTTCTGAATACACATGAATTTTTTCAGAATTTTGTCACTTTTGAAATTTCCGTTTTCGATTTTGAAAAATGGGGGGAAAAAATCTGAATTTTGGATATGTCATTGTGGAAACGATGTAGATTACAATTCCGAAGTTTCCGGAGCGTGGAACTGATAGTTTTGTAAATACAGCCTTTAGAAATTTCCG
>JAFFZH010014674.1:0-28653 GCA_018420115.1 Euura saliciscinereae
AAAAAAAAAAACGTTCTATCAAGGCCACGTCGTGTGACGTGTGCAGATTTTATTCATCGACCAACAAGTCCAAACGAAAAATAAGAGACATAAACTACGTAATTAAATCTATGAAATGGGTTTTATTTTGCCTCATAGATTTCGTTTTATCGCTTTCTATACATTAAAGACTTTTTCTTCTTTTTATCATCATCGATCGAGTGAAGTTCTCAAATGTTAGATTGTTATTAGTAATAATGTGAAACCAACAACTTTTGGTTGAAAGTTTAATATTATTCCTCTTTTTTTTTCTCTCTTGGTTGAAATAAAACTTGGTTTCACATTACGCGAAAGTCATAATAAGCATGAAAAATATCTTTATAACAATTTTAATGATAATGATAATAACACAAAAATTTATGATTGATAAACAAATTAGAAGAGAGAAGAAAATTTTTTCTCCTTTTATCTTCCAACTTTCTTCTGCACTTTCAATTTATTTATCTATTTATTTATTTATTTTCTATCGTATCAAAACTCTTTTCGTCACGAACGTCACCTCGGATGACATATTTTGATGGATTTATTTCACATCAGAAATATAAACGTTATCGTAAGGATAAATCGAAAAATATAAAGAAAAAAGGTTGAACTTACTCAATCAGCAATCTTTAAAGCCGTTCCAATACGGATCCTAGGGGTTTATAGCTATAAGTTGCGAAGTTCATACTTTATATATCCTAGGAGGCAAGGGGGCAAAGGATTCAACGACCACATATGGTATATACGTGGCGAAGTGTTGTAGGGATATAACATAATTATACGAACCCGCGTGTCTTCCGTCGCCCCTTCAAAATTGTTTATGAACCCATTGATATATGTATTACATAATACATACAATTACGCAGTGATAACAACGATACAATCTGTTTGTACGACGAATGATTCAAATTTTGAAATAGAAAAAGAAAAAAAAATAGTACAATTTTAAACCATTTCCCATACACCTCCTGCGGCCATCTATCCTCCAATCTCGCAACTTGAGTTTCTTCTCGTGTATACGGATAGAGAGAGGGTGGGAGAATACAGGGTCGAAGTGGGCAGAAGAGAAGTGGAAAAAATAAAACAATAAACACTTTTCAGAATGAAGATTTGTGTGACTTTATATGTGCACACAGTATATTATGTACTTGGAATCACGAATCGTGGAATTATGTACATAGAAGAAGATTATCGTCGCGCTATCGAGGCGCTGATTAATTACTCATTACTCTATTATTTTTATTCATTCTATTTTTCAGGTATTGAAGGAAAAATAAAATAAAAACGCACGTTTTCTCTTTCATTCTACACTGTTGGGAAAAATTTGGAAAATTTAACACATACATGCATATAACACAAATTTATATCATTTTAACAATCAACGTGTAGTTCTGACATTTTTTTTTTTTTTTTTTACGATTCAATAATAAAAGAAAAAATATTGAGATAAGGATACATTTTTTGTTGGATCTGTTTTAACACTTTATTTCTCTAACAGTGAAGAACTAGAGAAGAAGAAGAATTTCGTAACAAGTTTTGGTGCTGTAATAAATTCCTTTTTCGTTAAGATTTATGCGTACAATACAGAGCTTATGCTATTTCACATACATAAATGTTGAAATAACACCGGACAAAATTACACCGCGTGTAATAGCCTGTATGAGAAAATTGTTTTCCTCCTTATTATGTATGTTCTATAAGTATAAGGTATACAAGATATGTATTTAAGTGGGACACGTAAGTTTGTTACTTTTTTTTTTTTACTTTCTTTCATTTTTCACTTATAACAATCTCAAGTGCATTTATAAATATGACGTGTTAATACATCATCGGAATTACCGTGTACACGTAGATGATCATGAATCTCTGATCGTAGTCAATGACGTCACGCATACTCAGAATCACTATTTCAAACGTGAATACTGAATAGGGTAAAATGACAATCAGTGGTTTTCAACAACGGTGAAGGAATTTCTCTAAGCTGATCTAATTCGAACCCTCGCAGTCGGTTGATTACGTATCGCACGTATAATTCGAAACTAGTTAACATCGAAATTCAAATGCTCGAAGCGTTTCTCATACCAAAGAAAATCCACCCAAAACCCGGACAATCTACTCCGATTTCATACGTATATGTATATGTATGGATGTACATAAAATTATATTATATCCCCCGCTTAGCGTCACGTCCTACTCACTTTACTACGTAAAATGAATCATGAATCATAGTCATTTAGTCCTAACGTTATCATAATTAGACATGATAACAAGGTCAAAAATAAAAATTAATAATAATCATCGGAATCTGGATAGAAATCCCGAGGGGCTTGAAAAATTTGTCAAAGTCTTCGGAAGTCCGTGGAATTCCTCTAAAGAAAGTCTGTGGAGCAAAAAAATCAACCACAATCAGGACGATCAAAGTATTAACTTTGAATAATAATAATGCCCAAACGTTATCAATAAATTGTTTAAACAAAACATTGTTTAACAAATTTTGTGGTAGCGTTATTTTTTTTCATCTCAAATGAATGCCCTAATTTTTCTGAATACACATGAGATTTTGAAGAATTTTGTCACTATTTTGAAATTTCAGTTTTCGAAAATTTCCAAATTTTGAAAAATGGAAATAAAATCCTGAATTTTGGATATGTTTTTGTGACAACGATGTAGATTACAATTTCGAAGTTTCCGGAGCGTGGAACAAATAGTTTCGTAAATACAGCCTCTACAAATTTTCGAAAACGGATATTTCAAAATAGTGAAAAAATTCTTTAAAAATGCATTTGTGTTTAGAAAAATTAGGGCATTTATTTGAGGTGAAGAAAGAATGACTATAGAAAAAAAAAAAAATAGAACACACTGATTTTTTTTTAATATCATTTCATTTCCCGTCAGTACTATAAAGTTTAAACCTCGCGACGTACGTATAAACAGGATCGCATGAGTTTATATGTAGATAAATAGACTTCGTAGATAGTTTATTGTTAGTTACGTACCCGTGGAGTAGGGAGAGGCAGTGGGACAGAGACGATTGCCTCCGTTCTCTCTCTCTCTCTCTCTTTGGGATTACAGGGAATACGCTATGAGCTACACACGCACGTGTGGGGGGCTATATGCTACGTATGCGCACAGGCGCACCATCTCCTCTCTCTCTCTTTCTTATATTCTATCCTCCCCCACTCTCTGGTCCCTCGTTTCTCACCCCTCTGTTGAACCTCTCTGGCTGGTCTCCCCCCCCCCTCGCATTATTTATTACAGTAATTCTCAATAAACTACTTGCTTCCCTTGTAACTTATAGCTATATACCTCTCTTCTATATACCATATTAATCGTAAAGTAATATAAAGTAAATTCACTGGCTATATTATCGCGTCATTTTACACCTTGTGTAGATAAAAAAGAAAAAGAAAAATTCTCATTGAACATGATTTTATTCGTTAATTTGATTAGTTTTCAATTTTTAAATTAATTAAATCGTGTCACATTCACATTCGATGTGTAATATGTATAAAGAAGAAGAAGAAGAAGAAGAAGACAAATATTATAGTATTCTGAAAATAAAAGAGGAATGAAGAATGAATAAAGAATTGAATAAGATAAGAAAAAAAGAAACAGAATGAGAAGGAACACAGTGTGTATGTTACGACGTTTGATTATATACATTCGAAAGCTAAAGATACGTATAGAGTTGAGTTAGTATTCATCGTGTCATGTACGATATAGTAATTCTAGGCTAAAAACAAAACTTGAATACTCGTGATAGTTGTGGTGGTGACACTGCTGCTCGTTCTTTTCGTGTCGCAGTATTTATATTATACATCAATTGATTCATCGGATGAAACCGATATACATCGCATCGGTAATGTTCTCATTAAATAATGATAATAACGATCTGGAATATTCTCTCTTCTCACTTTTTTTTTTAAATTAAATTCACTGTTATAACATTCGTAACAATAATAATAATAATAATGATAATTGAATCAGGTAGTTTATTTTTATACTCTTGGAATTTCACAATATATACGTGACGTCATAGATTATTAACCGTATAATTTCATAATAATTATCGTGAAAAAAATCCGATAATAATAAGAATTACTCTGTTTATGGTGTGAGGAAACATTTTTTATTATTGAATCAATATAAGATAGTAAATAATTTTAATAATTGTAGTCATTTGTTCTAAATTTTTTTTTTTAATATCTATATGTAAAGGAGAAATATCGTTTGAGAAACACTGTCGTGAGCAGGTTGACTCCCCCCTCGTTGCCTTCGGTTCGGACCCCCCCCCTCGCCACCTCGTCATCCTTCCTCCCTCTTCTTCTTCTTCTTCTCTCTCGCTCTCTCTCTCCCCAACCGAGTATCGTACTTGGGACCATAGCAGTGTAGCCAATGTTACACGAGGCGCGGCTCATTCTCGGAGGGTTCAACCGATACACGGTTAATTAATTAAACCGCTAATGCGTCCGGATATTTTAATAAGTTTTTGTTGTATCTCATTAATTGTTTTTCTTTTCTTCCATTAATTTTTATGTTTTATATTATTTCTATTGTTAAAGAAAAACATAAGTGACGAGTGTAAATTATTGTGATATATATTATTTTCAAATTCAATTATTTATATTCATATACGTCAATCATTATACACTGATACTTGTATTTATTATTGACAGTAGAAATTTTGGAAAAAAAAAATAAAAATTGGGGAAAACGAGAATAAAAACTGTATTTCTCTGTATAGATAATATAATAATATATACATTCCAGAGCAAGTCCTGTGATTTATCGATTAGAATAATAAACGTATTTCAGGTACGGTTATCATTTTGAAAAGAATTTATCAATCCCGCTGCGCCTAAGAAACTGACGAGCAATACGTAGATTTTGATTTCTTCAGATAATTCAATAATAATTTTGAACAATAATAAAAATATCGAGGAACAAAATTTGATTATAGTTATCTAAAAGGTGGGAAATTCTCGAAATTCTCTACATCGTGTAACGTGTCTTTCTTCATGAGACACGAGAACAAAAAAAAAAAATAATAGAAACAAAATAAAAAATAAAATTATACAGAAAATGGCTGGTTCGATACATTATCGAAGAAGCAAGCGAAACTTCTTTAGTATAAGATCGGTAAGCACGGGACGGGGTAGGATATAGTGGAATTGTAATATTTATAGCCAGACATTAGGCAGGCAAGTACAGGCTCTTGTATGAAAGTTGTGTGGGGCAGCTGCCATCGACTGTACGATATACGTGAATACTTCACATACACGCAAGCTCAGTGTGAGTGTGTCTGCCGCTGCTGCTGCTGCTGCTGATGCTGATGCAGTTAAATCTATAGATATACCGACGTTGATAATACCGAGAGAGAGAGACAGAGACGGAAAGTAAAAACTTTTTGAACCGACTATACGATGAAATAGAAATGATTAAAGTTTTAATAACTGACACAGGGCCGCGAGAAAATTACGCTGTGTATGTCCTTGATTACGAAATCGGAATTCACCTTAATTACTGCAGATTTTCAAACAATTATGTTCAGGATATTATATATATTATAGAGTATTTATTCAGAGTTGAAGCAATTATCCTCGTTTTTTTTTTTTTTTTTTTTTTGGGGCTTCCTAATATTTGAGGTGCGGTAATTGAAATGGAATTAAACACATATTACAGTTTGTGTCGAGGGTAACGCCGTGCGAAATTTCTTTCACATATATATATATACCCAAAATACAATGAACTGAGGAAAAAAGTATATAAAAATTATAATTTTTCGATGTACGATTTTTTTGTTTGTTCTTATCTCTTCAAGACACGTCGGTTGTCGTCGAATGATTCAGATAATTAATTATCAATGCGACTCAAGATATTCATCGCAACGTATCTCCGATCTGTACGTCAAGCTATGTACACGGAAAAAAAATATTTACACTAGAATGAACAGAAATGATCGATAATAAGATAACCAATGAGACAATATTTAATATGTAGAATCAACTTGATTAATATTCATGAAACCGAATTTTTATCAACTTCACGTTTCTTTATTATCAGAGAAGAAAGGAAGTCTTATATTTGAATGAAATTTGGTACCACAAGTCGGTTTCGCAAAATTTCAATTCGGCGTGTTCAATATGCTGCAAGGAAAATAATAATAATAATAATAATAATGTTTGGATTTTGATGAAAATTGATACTCGAAGGATTTTTCGGACCCTGAACACGAATCTGAACAAAAAATTTGCAAATTTTCAATTTGCTGGGAGGGTACAAAAATGGGAAAACTCGTAAAAATTGGTACTAGAAGATTTTTTGAACCGTTGATCAAGAATCTGAGGTCAGATTTGCAAAATTCTAAAATAGGCTTATAGTCCGCTTGTCTTTTTTTTATTCTCGCGTAGTGAGCAATTATATTATACACAACATAGTGAATTATCTTATCAAGATGAACAGGGATTTTTCATATTCCGCAATAACATGAGTATAAATAAGGAAACAATAATATGTATCGAAGGTGCAGTAAAATGATGTATTTCTGAATTCGTTTTGATCCCCGGTCGCCGGTGTGATCGAATAATTCGATGAAAATTCACGTATAGGAATATTGTCGTCGGGTATCGGTATTCAAATATTCGAATCACGGATTTACTCGATACGTGCGGCCCTGGTTGTATCACACGTCTCTCGCTCCTCCGCGGCCTTTTATAAATCTATATCTATATCTATATCTATATACCATACGTGTAGTACTCTGCCTCTGCCTCTGCCTCTGCCTCTGGTTCTACCCCGTACTCGTACTCTATGTAAGCTATATACACAGCTGACACATGAGCACAAGGCGAGCGGGACTCGAATCTCACCGGTTTCCTGTCTTATACCTCTCGAGACTGTGTGTGCGCAATGCAACTAAACTCCACGTTCAACAGACACAAGGGAAATAATTTAATTAAATGAACGATAAAAATTTTGTCTCTTTAAATTTCAATTTCTATTTTTATTTTAATTCAGAATCACTAAAAAATTATTCAATATGACCCCATTATTCAGAAAAAATTGAACAATTTTATTACCCAGATTTAATCAAATATACCATGAAAAGTAAACTGAGGAAATAATTGAATAATTGGATAATAAGTAAGCATCGAAAAATTTAGTGTTTCCAAATTTTTTTTTATTTTCAAAAGACTAGAAAATGAAAAATAATTATCAAATAATCGAATAATTATGACAAAAATTGGGAAGGGGAAGGACAATGAATAATCGAATTATATAAAAAAAAAAAATAATAAACGATAATTAAATGATTCAATTATTACAAAAATTGACAAATATAATTTACTTAACTACTATAAAAAAAGTAAAGGGGGGGGGGTGGGGGGGATACTAGTACCCATTAAATCGTTACAAAAAAAATAAAAAATTTATGTATCTTGATTTTTATCTTTAAATGACTAAAAAAAAAAGAAATGTAAAACAAAACAAAAAATGTGGAACACCGCTTAGTTAGTTACGCTTTACACTTTGCGTGAAATACTTTTGACTGATAAAAATAGCTCCTCGACCTCTGGTGAGATAATAAATATGAGTTACGTGTATATATATGTATTTCCCTCTGTTTAGTTTATATATATATATAATACATATATATAGTTTGTGAACAGACTGTAACTGACAGACAAATTCAAAGGCCCTAGAGCGTGTACTGAGTTAACCCTTTGATTACAGACTCGGATTATAAAGCGAATTTTTTTATCAATATTCATGTAATTATTTAATTAGTCAATTAATCAATGAGTTTTATCGATTTGATATCAGTTCAATAATCACAGTTTAAAGTATTGATAGAAATTTCATAATCCAGACGTAATATGTGTATATTCGATGAAGGGGATAATAATAATGATTGCAGTCGAGTGTATGGTATATCGCGAAGGAAATTTATACCGCAATGAATTCCATACACCGAGAAAGTAAATTACGTAATTCAAACAAGAGAGAGAGATGAAAAGATGGAATATAAATGATGGCGTTAATTCAAGAGAAATTATAAAACAAAAAAAAAGAGGATAAAAACTTTACTTTATGTTGATTAAAAAGCAAATAATCGAATTTAATCGCTTTTCAATCGCATTAACAAATTTTAAAAATATTCCAGATGTATAAAAAGTCTGCGATATCCAATTAGATTTTACCAGAAATAAACGGTAATTAGAGCCATTTGATCTCCGGCGTGTTCTCAGACCCTCCCTTCCTTCCTTCCTTCATTCTCGAGCCTTCAGTCTCAACTCCTCTTCTAACACCGGCTTAATTCAAGACCCCAGCCCTTTGAGGACGCTCGTGGTTCAGCGGGAGGTGAATAGGGGTTAAGTTAAGGGTCACGACGATAGGATAAATATTGTTCGGTATCTGTAGAAAATTATCCTTTTATCTCAGACTTTAATTGACTTGATTGAATAATTGAACGATTATGAAATACTTTAATACCTGAGAATAAAAGTAGAGGCACCCTTAATGCCAGACGTATATCCTGGGGTGGTTGCCGAGACGGCGTAAGTTTGTAATTGAATAAATTTAAACCGAATTAAGGTCAGGCCACGATATCCTCGTGGCTCCTACGATGCAGGGACGCTCGTCTAATTTGAAACTTAGAGAATTTAGGCGTGTAGTGTGCGAGGAAGAGCTTCTCGAAACCGGCGGTACCTCTAAACTTTACGGATTATATGTACATACACACACACGCTCACTCACTCGCGTCACATACGGATACGTGCGAACAATACGTGGACGTGGAAGGGAGACAGAGACGTATACGATACTCGCTCAAAGGGTGGCTGGAAAAAACCCCAGAAAACTCACATTTGGAAATTCTGAATTGAAATTTGATTTTTTTTTTTAAGAATATAAAATTGATGAAAATTTTGTTGAAAAGTGGAAGAATTTTTATTTCATTCCGCATTTGATATTCCTAAGGAATTTTTAGTCTTTGATGATAGAAGTGGAAAATAATTAATTTTAGATCTATGTCCAAATTGACAATCTCAATACATCAATATAATCGATAAAAAAATTGGTTTTGAATTTAATATCGATTTGAAAAATTGACAAATTTTCTCAGGACACCCTTTGAGTACAGTTTACGTATGTACGTTAAATATACAGTGGCACAGACGTTATATACATATACATGTATATTGAAGCCAATGTATTTCTCTGTATTCATTATATTCACACATAGAACGTTGATATCTACTTATAACGAACGTTGTATGCTCTCAGAGTAGGTACTTATCAGTAGTCGGTGTGAAAGAGCTTGAAGAGCTGGCTTTGAAGACCCCCCTCCCCCTCGCCCTCGCCTTTGGTATTAAAAAGGAGCCCCGTTTAGTGCCATAAAAATAATATCCTCTTCATACATAAGACATTATTAATATAATATGATATTACAAAGAAATATTGAGTGTTTATTGCTCTTCGTTAATTGAGCTTTTTCTTATATGATATATATTAGGTGCAATATATATATAAACGGTCAAGGTTCAATTAGAAGGTCTGATAAAGAGAACTCGACATTATTATTATTATTATTATTATTATTATGTTTTTATGATAAAATGTACGTAATATGTATGTATATAATATTGATGATTTCGTGGAAATGAAGAGAAGACAATTTTTTATATGGTTATAATTAAAATTATGATAACGATAATCGTAACGTGATATAATGACGTTATTAATATAGGTGAACGTTGTACCTACTATATAGATATTATACACATATATACATGAAAACACAGAAAAACAAGAAATCAATATACCTATCTCGAAGGACTGCCATATACCTGCACATCCCGGGCAGACATATAATCTTGGAGATAATACTGTTCGTTTGCGTAAACTTTATAACGCTTCACGTAATTCAAATATATTATTATACATATATACACTCATTTACATGTTTTAAATAGATATGCAATATCGAAGTGAAACGATATTAGAAAGTGATTTGATAACAAACAAAAAAAAGAAGAAAGAAACAAGTACAGATAACAATAAACATTCGTTATCTACGTGCTGTTTACGCTTTGCAATATTCATGTAATAGTATAAATAACATATATTCATTTTTTGTGTCTTTCTTTTTCACTGCTCATGATACTCCAATTATTATCGGTTGAAAACGTATCTCATCAGTGTCTCTCATTTAAAATAGTGAATATTTATCAGATTTAAAGTATCGAATCTTTTAAAAACTATAAAAATGATCGAAACAATTTCTAGCGATTGAAAATTATTTATTTTATCAAACGCCATGTGACGTCAATTAATATTCTTTCGCAGACCATGGTTTTCCGTAGCGCCATCAGTCGGTCAATCTCTGCGTAAAAGGTACTGCGTGACCGCGAAATTCAAACGATACATTAAAAAAAAAAAAAAAACACATCGAAAACCAGTTGTAAACAATTTATTAGATATTAGGCAACAAGTTGTTCATCGGATAAGGAAATTTAATGACTATTATATTATTCCTTAATTCCTTTAAAGAATCGGTAGAACAATGACAAAATTTATTCCTAATTACTATCATCGTTTGAGCGTCACTGCATACGAGAACCAAAGTCACGATTGTGTGCAGGAATAGCTCTTATACACCCCGAGGAGAGGGGAATCCCCTCTTCCTCTATCATTTTCTTTCTCTATACACCGTCTCTTTCTCTGTATTAATGCGCGGCTTGTGCACTAAGGCGTGGGGGGTACGTCGTGTGTGAGAATTATATCCATCGGTGTACTTGTTCGTAGTTAGTTATAGTCATACTTATAGTTAACCACATACACACACACACACACATACACACACATGAAACAACTGGCGCGTATACCGCAGAGCGTGGCAATAGCAATAGTCACCATCTTACTGAGCCATTATTACAACTATTATTATAATTATTATTATTATTATTATCACGGTTTATGTTATCGTCGTACCTAGTACACGACACGGCCTAATCCCAAAATATTACTGCAACGCTTATGCGCGGTATTAACACCACGGAATGCAGAATTCAACGCGAATTATCTGCCAAAGTGGCCAACCACCGTTCTGAATATATAAACACCCTTAAGGCGCCATTCAAATATTTTTGTAAGATTACAAAAAAGGTATTTTATGATATTTTTCATTAACAATGAAGTTCTTATTAAAAGGTATCAGTACAGCGTGATTCAACGAATTCTTCATACTCCAAAAATCATTAATATCTTATCCAAAGTTAATTACATATCGAAAAATTGACTTTTTCAAAAATCACTTGTCGTAAGCTTTCAGGCACACGGTTGATTCGATTATGTCCCTCGACGTCTCATTTTCTTCGGAGAGCAATTCTTCATCGTGTGAATGAGGGAAATTGATAAAAAAAAAATTTTTGGACCAAGTTATCAGCAAAAGAGTGACTTAGATTGTCGCTGAATTTCGATAACTGACCGTAACTTATCACAGGATTTTTTTTTCTCAGTTTCCCTCATTCACATGATGAAGAATTGCTCTCCAAAGAAAATGAAACGTCGAGAGACATAATCGAATCAACCGTGTGTCTGGAACCTTACAAGTGATTTTTAAAGAAAGTCCATTTTTCGATCTGTATAATGAACTTTGGACAAGATATTGTCCCCCACCCCTTGGAGCGTTACGTAATCTTGGGAAGGGGGAAGGGGAGAAACGGGCCTTTGGTGAAGTGTGGGGGGGGGGGGGGGGGCTGCTCTTAACGGGGTTTCGTTGTTATTTCGCCGAATACGCCGCTCAGAATTCGTGATTCCGTTTTATCGAGCCACTTGGTATATTGGAACGTTGATCAAACCGGATATTCCGTAATAGACGTTACAAGTTTGAGAATTGTTTGATGTATGTAATAATCTGTTCACGTTATGAGCGCAGACCATGTCGTGGATCATGGAATTACATGCGTCTATAATCTTGTTGCTTTTGTTATTATTACCTTAGTTATTATTCAACCTCGTTTCGAACCAATGAATTACTGTTATTTTTTGTTTCAAGAAATTCAATAATACATAATTCTACAGAATATCAGCTGTACACGTGTAATAACAGGGAATATATTTTTCGGACTGTTAGATATTTTTTACGCACTGGAAAATTTACTAATAAACAATTACGAACAAGCCTCGTTTTATAATAACGACGTTTAATTGAATCTAGTCGCTCTCATTTCCTGTTTTTTTCTCCCATTGAAACCGTAATTACAAATGAGTATAGTTTTTCATTTATAGTTATTCTAATTTATCGATTAAAATTCTCCTTTCAACCTATATTCAATGATCATTAAACTTTAGACATTGATCTTTCACGTTTCCTGCTGCGATATATTCTTAACGGTATATATAAGTTTTCAGTTTATAAAACTATATATAATACTTTAATGGAACAAATAAGTTCTTCGACTCTTATACGGTCTTTTATACCTTTTTGTACGCTATAAGGCACGTCTGAATAGCAAAAAGTAGCTCTAAGGTTTCCCCTCTAACCTCCGAGCCGTTCCTTATAACATTCGACGACGTTACGTTTTCTTATTGTAAATCGAAAGTCAATAGGGGGGAAAACCATTGGCGTAACTATATACGATATTTCAAAGTCTCCACTCATCTGGCTCAGAGACACCGGGAGGTGTTTTTTTGCGGACGCCATTGCGCTCGATCCGCAGCTGGAACGGCCTAAAAACCTGCCAATTATATTAAGCAGTGTAATTTACAATGATTGTCAGAATTATTCGGTCCGGCAACGATTAAAGGAGGAAAAAGAAATGATTAAAAATCAGTTTCCCTTTTTTCAATTTACTTTATAATAATAATAATTCTTCTTTTCGTATCAATTGAAATGAGAAACAGTTCCTTCATCATATCTCGAAAACTATCGATCCTATCGTCACGGAGGTCGGTATAAAAAATGAAGCCTACTGAATTCTCTACAACAAAGGTTCAACACATTTTTCTCGTATCTTAGATAGCTTTTCTCCAATACATGAATGAATGTGTACATGATTCTCACAAGGTTCTACACAAATATCGATACTTTCAGCCCTGTATTACACACAAAATATCGAAGATATGAGAAAAATATATTGGATCTTTGTTGTAGAGAAATTAATAAACTTCATTTTTTATAATAACCTCCGTGCCGATATTATCAATAGTTGTCGAGATATGAGGGAAAAACTGTTTGCTTATCATCGAATTATATTACGCAAGGTGGTGATCAATAAAGTAGAGTTAAGAGGTCCATTTACTTTTTTTTTCTGGTTACCAAGCGAAAATAAGTAGAATGAAAGATAGAGGGAGGAAGAGAGCAAGAAAGAAGATTCCAGACTATTTTTCTTTCACGTTTCTTTTTTCGCCACCATTTATTTCTTTACTTTAAAGAGTTTGCTGTACTATCGATACGTGTAGGTTTGGACTACGGGATGCAATGAAAATATTTTACACGTTTTTTACAGTCACATAAAGGTTGTGGATATTCGAATCACGTATTTTCATACTAAGTTACAGAGAGTGTGTGTTTATCAATATTTGAATTTTTACCTTTAAAAAAAATGAATAAAAAGGAAAAATTTATGTCCCTCCGTCACAGCATCCATACCAAATCGGGTCGATGATAACATATACAAGTTGAAATGAAAATTGACGCGCGGTTTATTCGTCAGTATCAAAGAAAAGAGTGAAGAAATAACAGAACAATCTTTGTTTCTCTCCTTTCTCTCGTAAACTTAAATTTTCTCATTTCATTCAGACCGTTTTTTACATCATCATTGAAGAATTAATTATCAGGATGTTGGAGAGATTCCCTCTTTCTCTCTCGTCGAAGATTTTTACGATATAATAATAATAATAATATTAATAATGATATGAGACGCGTTCACTTGCAGTGAAAAGAAAAAAAACCTTGTAATATTAAATTTAATTAATTTCTGTATCACGGTCATAACAGTATTGGAATTCGCTTTATCGACCTTGCCCGCGCTCTCTAACAAATTGTTGAACCCGAGCGTCTCTACAAAATTCCTTCTTTCTATCTCGGTGTTTCTCTTATCCCGTTTAACAAGTGTGACGGACGATCAGGAGCGTGTTCCTCGAAGAGAGAATATGTACAAAATGAATGAAAAAGAAACATGCAGGCTCGATCTCTGAACCCACCTTTTTACAATACCTAGCGCACAGTATAAACCTTGTTAATCAAAATATAGCGAATCGAAAAATCAATCAGTGAAGATCGATAAATTGGTGGAGACCTTCATCTCGGCGTACTATTGAACAGTTTTTTCATCATATCTCGACAACTATCGATCCTATCGTCACGGAAGTCATTATAAAAAATGAAGCTTATTACATTCTCTACAACAAATGTTCGATACATTTTTCTCGTATCTTCGATAGTTTTACTCTAATACATCAGTGAATACGTACATAATTCTCACAGGGTTCTATACAAACATCGATACGTTCAGCCCTGTATTACGCAAAAACTATTGAAGATATGAAAAAATAGTATTGCATCGTTTTTGTAGAGAATTTAATAAACTCCACTTTTTATGATAACCTCTGTGACGGTAGTATCAATAGTTGTTGAGATAAGACGAAAAAACTGAATTCGAGCACATTTGATTCCAAATTGCGGATCGAGCCGTTCAGTTAGAGGTCAGGACTTTACAAGAGTAGCGGGTAATGGTAGATTCTGCCCCCCACTCTTCCATACCTGACCGAAGGCCCGTTTCTTTCTTTCCGCCGTCAGGTGGAGCGCCTAAGTTATCGGAGTGGGGGAAGCTTACTCACAGGCGAACAGGGATATCCGCGTTTACCGGGGTTTTACTGTATTATACATATAAATTGACGAAAAAAATTCGGAATAAAATTTTTGTACAGTTATAACGATAATTGTTGTCGGGTATTTCAAGTATTTACACCATGGTAGATGTAGATACCCACCGTTAAATAGTTTAGACACGAGTTTAACCGCTCATAATCTACACAGCTTATGGTGAATCGAGCAATAGTATACAACCCATAAAGCTTTGAACATTATTACAGCGAGAGAGGGAGACGGTAGACGTGGAATGCTGCGGGCTGTTTCTTTCTCGCTTATTCCCCTCGAGCATTGTGCTTCGTGGCGATCATAATGCAGCTCTTGAGCTCCGAGAAGGTGGAGCAGCGAAATTGTGTCACAAAATTGAATTGCTCGACGATTAATGAAATTCTTAATCGAATAGGAACGAAGTAAAATCGCAATCGCTTCAGCAAAGTCGGCAGGAATTTCGAACATCCGCGTATCCTTAGTATATGCTGAGTCAGCTGATGCGACATGACAAGCTTCCTCGGTATTTATTGAGGGCATTATGTCTGTACGTAACACAATTCACGATCAAAAGACCGATTCAGAGTCCAGTTATTGGAGCTTGAATTGAAATTTAAACCAGTAAAACGAGCATAAAACCAACGAAATTAGATCAAATTGGCAAAATTCAGGAAAATTATTCCGAATTAATCGGAATCAACTTGGATTCGGGTTTGAATTAATCTCGAATTAAACAAAATTAATTCAAATTATGACGCACGAATTAATTCGAATTATAGTGCGTTTAATTAGATCGAAAATATTGATGCGAATCAATTCAAATTAAAAAATTGATGTGTCAAGCTCGGATTAATTGAGTTATTTCCCCCTCGCACAGACCAGAAATTTCTCGACGATGGATGAATGGGAAAATTCGTGCTTATATTGCTGATACATAAAAATGTAGTTAATCGTAAAAAATCGTCACTTTGGTTCACCTAGTCCGATGAATTCAAAATTAAGGATAATTATATAGTATATCGTGTGCAGGATACTTTGAGTCTGAAAAGCAGTCACGTAGGTGTATCCGAAAGCACGTAGACATCGCAGGGATCGAATGACTCGCCCAGATAAACCGTCACGCGAGCCACTCTGCCGAGACCACAATCTCGGAACACTTGAAATAAATCTAAAACTATTTCAAGTCTTTTACCGATTGTCTCTTAAGTTTCAATTAAAATACATTATATATAGGTTGAAATTCAATTACACTTATTCTATAATAACGCTGATGACATTTCCTGGCGTCGAAGTTTTCCTTCTAGAATACAGAGACGCTTTGATACGCTTTAAGCTTGTTAAATAAATTGCTAATTAGCAGCCAACCTCGCTTAGAACCTAATTGCGAACTATTCGTAATAGGCGATGATATAATTGGGATTTGGAATATTTTCATATTGACAATTTTCTTCTAGTTTTCCTATCATTCCTTATCCTTGATAATTCATAACATATTTAAATCTCGATATTTTCTTCTTGTGCTTGAAAATGAACAGCTTTTCCCCTATCATCTCGGAATCTGGATTCTCTTCAAGCTGCGAGTCTTATATAGTCGTATATCTATAACAGGACGTAGGTATACGTATCGTGGATACATGGATATAGCTATAGGTACATTTGCTCAAAGACTCGGAGCTCCGCTTTCATCCCACACTGGAGGGATACTCTTGGGTTTAATCTAACAATGATTTATACTCTACAACGGATCTCAACTTCGACCTTACCTGTTATTCGCTATTTATACTTCTCTTTTTCTTTCCCTTTTTAAATGTCTCTTTTCTTTCGTCTCCTCTGGAACTCGGAACGAGCTTTCATCCCGATTATTCCACTCTGAATAGTTTCCTGAAATACTGACGCTAACGTTTCTACGTCAGACTGTAAAATGACTGTATAGAGTAGAAAAGTAAAAACCTTTAAAGAATTAACTTTCAGTAGTATACATTGAAATTCTATCAAAGTTTAACGTTTAGCTAGTAGTTATGTTGACATGTATAATGCAAAAATACCCTGACTGCGGCAGAGAAAAGCGAACAATTATTAATATTGAAGAAAAAAATCTTCTAGTCAGCTATTTTTTCTCACTCCAATCGAATTTTGTTAGGCAACGATGTAAATTTATTATACAATCACTCGTATACTCGAACAGCGTTGTAATTAACCTAATTACACTCGGATATATATACTAGATTGATATAGAACAAAATTACCAATCGCACGATGATGTTATTATTTTTAATATAGAACCTAACTTGAACAATTTAACAATCAATAACTAATTAACTAAATTTGTTTTCCTTTTCTATCTAATTTTTTATTTTCATTTTTTTATATATTGTTTTTCATTCCGATTGTTATTTGTTGTATGCACATCGTATTCGTGTCGATTATACTATAATCGCAGGAAGGGAGTGGAGGATAGGGAGGATGTGAATATTGATATTTATGGGATTACGTTAGTCGGTTTATTTCCCTCCCCCCTCTCTCACTCTGTGATCACTTCCATGTGCGCGATTCGTACTCCAATATCGATCGAATGAATATTTTGAGGCCCCCCCCCCCCCCCCCCGTTTCCACCCCCTCGCTTCGATAGCGAAATCCTTTGATACCATCCGGTTGGTGGTTATGGGGATCAAACAAAAATGACAAACTGTGTCACGCTACAGAGATTATGAGAACACTATACTTCGGCTAGGGGATAAATAACGAGAATATATATATATTTTTTTTCAAGATTGTTATCGCTTTGTTGGATTGAAAAAAAATTGTTTACACAATTCATAGTAGATCCCCTGGCTAGAATAAATTGTATTTCATGTAGTGACCGACCCTGACTGTTTGTGACTGTTGCAACAGCGACGATGGAAACATATTGAAAATGTATTTGGGCGTCGCCATGACGACCCTCTCACAAACTCTGTCCCCCCCCCCGTTCTCTTGAAAACATCGATAACCTATCAATTCGTGAACACTATTAAGGTTAGCAAATGTCATTTAATGGATATCGGAACACGCTAGGTATTTATGTACCTGTGCGAAATGTGCTGCAATCTGCAAACTTAATTCTGACTCTGTATAAATTCTCTAGGGTTATATGAAATGATTGTGACAAATATCTGAATGAAAAGACTCTATTATATTAGCATTTATCATTTTATTTTCCCCTTTTTTTCTTTTGTTCTGAAATAATAGTTGAACGTAATAGATTTCTATGAATTGGACAATAGCCCCTATGCGATGCCGACCTTGCCTCGTTAACGATCATAGAAAAAGAAACGAAACATAGCTAACATCAATTTTCACTGAAAATACTGTGTAATTTCAATTTCATCACCCCTATGTCGAAAATTGGTCGTGAAATAGATGAAATAATTAATTTGATCGGCTCTTGCACATAGATTAAAATTTAGTGTGTCGATATGAGGAGGTGTGTACAGGGTCAATGACATTTCCCAGTTTTCTAGTTGAGAGTGTCAAATTTTCAAAGAATTTTTTAACCCAATTTAATCAATTATCATCACAATTTTGGAATCCGAATTTTTTGTAAATTGAACAACAAAAGTTTACGTTGAAAAATAAGAGTGTTTTAATTTTTCTTGTGATTTTATTTTACATAAATTTAATTAGCAAATATTTATTAATTATTGTGTTTTCGATTAAGGATGATTTGAGGATTGTTAAATTTTGTTTTCATACGGCGCTCCAAGAATCGAACTGAGAAACAAATTTTGAATCGAAATTTTTTTTCGAATTTGATTAAATTCCAAACATATCAATAAGCATTTTAATTCAAAGAAACTAAGGTCACTTTGGGATTGGCGCGAGATTTTAGAAAATTGTCCAAGCTGTAGGTTAAAAATGGAAAAATTCCAGGATACGAGCCCGAATTTTCTGACATTTTCCGATTTTTCCAATTTCCCCTCACAACTAGAAACCCTATATAATATTTGTATTGAGAATGACAATGCATAGTATTTCAAATTTACGATATTGACGCTTTTTTTGTTGCTTTTCTTCTATATTTCCACGAATTGAAAACCCCTGAGGGTTTTACGTATACGCGATACTCGTTCAACTAGGTGTGTCATAACTGCAGTATGGCACTGGCTGTACATACGTGTACGTGATACGTACTCGTTTTTTGGCAAACAGCCGAAACACATTTTACTTCCGTAAATCTTCCGGCTTGCTGCAGTAATTCATGTTTAGAAAAGCTGAATTAATACAGCCGTGGTATTTCTCGACGAGAGGGACGAGATGGGGAGAAAGAGGGTATGGTATGGTATGAGAACGCCTGTGTATACGATGAAAAGTTAAAAGGAAAAGGCTGGAGCCCGGAACTCGCTCGTGGGAGGTTTTGGCTCAGGCCCGTGTCACGCGGACTAAAAGAGACGAGAAAACGTACGATATTACATACACATACGTATACTGACGCGTGGAAAATTGAAAAAAGATAATAAAAGAGAAGAAAAATTCGCGGATCTATATCACAAAATATGGAATTTGATAAAATTAAAAAAAAAACCATATCATCGTCACAACTTTTATCGTACCGATTGCGAAAACAAAGAAAAAAATGGTTAAAAACCTCGTCTCATTGTCAGTGAAAATTTCGTTTCGTAGAATCGATAACAATAATGACCGAATAAGCGAAAAGAAGAAGTCAAACAAAGCCGATATTATCGATACTATAATCGATTGTATTTGTGGGTTATATGCGCACGCAAGCACAAAAGCCAGTATGTATAAAGATTTACAACTCTCGCGAAGAGAGAGAGAGCGAGATCTCCTATATCGATTTGGTTTATCGTGAAGTTGCGGAGTAAGAGAAGGACGAGGAGAAGGAGGATGAGAGTTTACCGCGCGTGGTAAAGGGAGTAAAAGCAGAGAGGGAACAAGAGCGGATTGGGTCGGTATATGGGTCTGCCTCACCAGAGCTGCGCTCCGTCCGAGGGGGTGAGAGAAATTGTGGAAAACTTTTACTCCCTTTTCCACCCCTCCGCGGCCCGGCCATACCTATAAATTAATAATATATAGAAAACACAAAGGCCTTGCGGTCGACGAAAGGGATTACTTATACATATATGTATGTAGTACCTCCGCGTGCTTTTTTTTCTCGTTGTTGTAAATGTTGTTTCTTTCAATTTTATACATTCATTACATATAATGTATCCTCACTGAACGTACTCTCTTTGCGAATGAATGAATCATTGAAAAAAAAAGAAATAGTGCTGAAACGCTAATTCAGGTGATAAAATATCGTTTTAGGGCTTCAATGCGATGTATTGTCAATTCAAATTTCGCGCCATTCTGTCACGTCACTATTTGGTACTTACGACGAGCCTGCCATCTAGCGTCTTTTGTGAGAACCCACTCCTCACTTTGCACCTCGTATTACTTACTACTTTTACAAATATAGTTGTAGAAAATTGTTAATTCTGACAGAACGGTCAATCAGAAAATGGAGAATAGCTACTGTCTCGATCCTGCAGACCAAGTCCGGTAATTTTTACCACTAATAAAACAGATTCCTACACGTTTTATCAGCAGAAGTTATTACCGTTTCCGTCTCTTACGGTTTGCCGTAGGTTGGTACGTTTACATTATAGGATAAGAGACAAAAACTTGTCTATGACAATAGTTTACTACTAGATTCACTATTCACTGAGTATGAGAACTATGAACTCGGTCGGTGAAGAAGATTTCTGTCAGTCTTTTGAATAATTACTACTGCAATTATCAGCAGTAATGGATAGTTACAAGGATAATAATAAAATATTAAGATGAAAATAGTCTAAAGCAATAATTTTCTCGGTACTGTATCAATTCATCGTTTTCATATCGAATTCGAGGGGAACATTTTCGATCTGTCAACATCAACAGACTCGATAATAACTCTCACGTCGCGTAACCTTTGAACATGATGAAAAAATAAAAACATCATCGCCCAAGAAAATAATCACCGAAATACCATATAACCTATAATAAGTGGGAAATAATTCAATCCGGGCTGAGGCGTCAATTTTTTTATTTGAATTCATTCGCGCCAATATTTTCGATCTAATTAAATGCACTATAATTCGCATCATTTCATTTTAATCCAAATTAGTTCACTATAATTCGAATTAATTTTTTTTAATTCGAATTATTTCTTCAATTCCCAATAAATTCGTAATAATACACGTCAGTTAAAATTAATTTGCGATATTTCCGAGATTAATTCAAACCCGAATCCAAGTTGAATCCGCTGAATTCGGAATAATTTTTGTTAATTTTGCCTAATCGAATTACTTTGGTTTTATTCAATTTTTTTTTCAATTCTTCTCAATTCGTGTCAATTCGCATTAGTTTCGATTGATTCAAAATAATTTTCTTCAATTTCGCCCAATCCAAATTAATTCAATCTAATTTCGTTAATTTTATTCGTTATTTTTCCATTCTCCTCAATTCGAAATAATTCATTTGATTCATGTTAATTCGCATTGATTTGTATCAATTCCCCCCTCGACAATATCGACAATAATAATAACGAAAACAGATTAGTAAAAACAATCCTTTGATGTTTCTGTTACAGGACGAGGTGTTGACGATATCAGAGAAGGTCGTGGTCCGGGTAAACGATTTGGTAACGTGGTTATCGCCGTCTCTCGAGTGGTCATGGGGTCGCGAGGTATCTTTACCACCAGCTGTGTCATCGTCCCCGCGCGATACCCCGGATAAAGAAGACAGTGATCGTCATCCCCAAGCGTTTCAGTTACCGCAAGTGTTGACAGACCCCGGTATCGACTTCTCCGATGTTGAAAAACAGCAGAAAGAATACGAGACCAGTCTAATAAACTCGGTAAAAAAGTGCGACAACGGTGACGTAGCCGGGGTCGGCGATAACGCGCAAACGAGAGTCGTCGTGCTCTCGTATCCCAGGTACTGCCGTTATCGCGCTCTACTCAGACGACTCGAGGGCGCGGAGCCGTCATGGCTCTGCTCCCCCGTCGCCGCTGCAGTCGGTGGATTCACGGCCCTGCCGGGAACCAGGGTCCTATTCTGCAGGGACACCTTCGACTACCCCGACCTGGAGACTCACGAGCTGTTATGCAACCATTTAGGTAAATTCGGATTCAGCATAAATTTTTTTTTTAATTAAACATTATAATCAAAAAAGTTACAAGCAATTATTGGATTTTATCGTTTTTGTATGTAATTTTATCATGGGTGACGTCACAACGTAGTAATTTTCGATCAATTCTGTTTTAATAGAAAAATGAAAAAAATATGTCCTAATTATTATTTTTTTCGCAAACTACTAATATATGAAATTTTAAAAAATATCGGCCAAATTGTAATCGATTGATAGAGGCTTCGTCACGATGTGAGTGCGGAATGCTGCGATCTGACAATGAGGATCATTTTTTCCGGGCAATTTTCAAATCTACCGAATTTTGATTCTTTTTTTTTATCAGAATTTATGGTTTTCAGTATCTAATCGGTATCTTATTGTCACACGATATATGGATTCATGGCTAATCTGTGGACAGAACAAGCATGAGAATCGAAAGGGAGATCTCTAGTGTACACAGAGCAGGAAATTTTGAGAGATATTCATTTCGGATAAAGAAAACGTGGTGTAGGTGCGAATTTTAGCTAGTGATTCGTGTCCAAATGCCTTGTATCTAGTTATTTTATTTACGGCTGCACAGGCATTGAAAAGTCACTTTTTGACGCCTGTCTTGCGATCTGTAAAGTGGCATTTTATACCACTGAGTCCCAAAGTCTTTTCACCGCAAGTTTTATGCGCAGTTCGAAGTGCGCAATCCAAAGTTACGGCATAAAGTCATTATAATGCAGTTTCTGTATGTAACTGTCGTCAAAGTGACGTTCAATGCCTTTTCCATAAATATTATTGTATGGGGCGAACGCGTAAAGTGACTGTTCAGAAATGACTATTTTTCACTGAGATACAGAACGTCCAAGTTTTGGATCCCTTGAATCTCGATAGTGGATCGGTTACGTTAACCGTTTGACCACTTGGATAAATTTCAATACCCACAAGTCGTTCCCTTTTTTTTCTCTGTAATTTTGTACATCGTTTACGTGATTATAAATTGTAAACAGACTAAGCGACCGACAATAGTGCAAGTATAAGAAACAATAACCAAGAATTGACCTTTTGTCAACCTCATGTTCAATATTTCGTCAGAAATTATTATACCTCGGTATTATAATACTGTCTTCGTTCTTTTTTCCTTTCTCTTTCTTGCGAAAACAAAAAATCATCGCGAATCTTCGATTCTGAAATTTTATTATCGTCTTCTTCATCGTAAACATCAACAATAAATTGGATTTCAGTATGTCTTGTATTTTTTTCCTTCAATTGGACAAATAAAGGCCTTATCACATTTATTCCAGTCGATAATTGAGTGATTGATACAATGTCGCGAAACGGGAAGTTTTCCGGCCCGGACACCCCCACCTCGGGTCTTCTTCAGATCTTGGGGTCCGAACGGTCCTCGAGTCGAGGGCAATGGGTAGTACAGAATACAGAGTGCGACTTGCGACTCGTTATACCGGCGCCCCGTAGTTTCAACTTAGCAGTGATGATAGGTGCGCGTGGTGCTTTCGTGTTGACATACTGCAGAGAAAAATACAAGTTTTTTTATGCTCTCTATAATATGAGTTTTAACGAATACCTCCTCGACGGTTCAAAGTTTAGATCGTTATTATTGTTCAGAAAGTGGATTGAAAGTGTCGTTGTCGCTGGTTAACATCGAACACGATCACATTCATTAATTACCATCGAATCATGACGATACTGATGAAAATATCGATAGCAGAGAATCGTGTCACCTATCTCAAAATCAGTGGTAAATTATTACATTTTACCTATTTATCGTACGTTTTCTTTTTTCTTTGTTTTTGTTTTTGTTTTTGTTTCACACCACGTGTCGTTTCGAGGCTTGAAATTTGAAACGATGATATCGGCTATTTTTAGTTTATCGAAAACGATTCTTCCCTCCAATTATTACTATGCACATAATAAAGGAGCGAAACAAGCTAGTTGGCTGTTAAACACTCTGGGAAACTAGTTCGTTATCGCGTTAAGCGAGTGTGCGGTGATATGTGTCACACAGCACGGCTTTTGATTTCCATATAACATTGTCGTAGCGTATTAATAATTCTCACTTATTTTATCGCAATTATTTCGTGTTCAACACACGGTTACAGATAAATAGGTGCGTGATAATTGAATAGGATTTCTAAAAACTGGTAAGAATTAATAGAATCAACTTCAGGTTTGACTGTAAACTGCGATTGAAAATTATAAATTTTTCAAACGCAACGTGACGTCACACAGTAAATCGAGCAGCGCCGCCAGACGGTAGAACTGGGAAACCGGTCTACCGGGAAATTCAAACGCTGTATTGAAAAAATTTGATTTACGTGAAAACCGACTATAAACAATTAGGTGCAATGTGTTATTCATCAATCCTAATCATCAAATTATCGGATAAGGGAATAAAAAAAATTCATCAAACTTTCCTATTGACTCCATTATCAATTTGTTTCTTCAACCTCTGTCATTTAGCGCCGAAACTGAAGGGAAGACCCAGAAGAAAGCGGAAAAAACGCAGCACGTCACCTGGGGAATCGAGCAACGAGAGCGAAGCGTCTGTGGCGTCGACCTCGAAGCCAGTTTCGGCCAGTATTGTACCGGGACTGAGGCCACCTTCGGCTGGGGTTCGTAGAAGCGAGCGGAAGACGAGCACCGAGGAGAAGAGGTTCATATCGGACGTTCAGACGTTCATGAACTCGCGGGGTACGCCGGTTGGGAAAATGCCCTTGTTGGGATACAAACAAAGTGAGTGGTTCGAATAGAAAGAAGAATCGGTTTAGTTGTTTATTTTTAACAGCTATCGGCGAATTTAACGAACCCGACGCCAATGCGAAACCCACATTAATTACCTCGGGCTGCGGTGAGGTCAAATCAACCTCGTTGCCGCAGTCGCAGATAACGAATGCGAATTAAAATTGGATCGCTGATGTTGATATCGTTCTTTAATCGCAACGCGAAAATTGAAGGAAAATCGACAGTACATTTGAAAATAATTCTATATTAATTTATTTTTGACAACGATTCAATTGTCAAACATTTATTCAACGAGGTGAATAAATACGATGTATGATATTCACGATTGTACGAACTTTACAACAATGGGCTATAAACGTACTCCGAACGCGATTACGATGTGATCAAAATTGCCAGTGTAATTCATTTCCTGTGTACAATTTATTCAATATTCAATATTCGTAGCCAAGTGTTGAAATTTGGATAGATTTTATGATTGTTTGAACACTTCGAGGGCAATAGGTCGTAACGTATGACGAAGCGTTTTGGAACGAAGCAAAAACAGAAACTAAACCAGAGGCAATATTTCTATGAAATTATTCCAAGTATAACGAATATTCTTTTTCTCTTTCCTAACAGTCGACCTATTTCTATTTTACACAAAAGTTAAAAATATGGGTGGATACGAGTCCGTCAGCGCCGGTAGATTGTGGAAATCCATCTACGACGAGATTGGCGGCAACACCGGGTCGACCAGCGCCGCTACCATCACCAGGAGGCATTACGAGAGGTGAGACACCTTCAAAAGTGTACAAAATTTCACAAACTGTGGCAGAAATTTCAATTTAATCGTGTTTTTCATCATAATTCTACCTTTTCACAGACTGCTCCTACCCTTCGAGAGACATCAACGCGGAGAAGAGATCAAAATCAGACCTGCCCACGGCAGACGTTCTAAAACCAGTATATCCGAAGGGTTCGACGTTAAACAAGAATCTGATGATCCGAGTCCTCCTCCGTCCCAAACGCAGCAATCATTCACATCGTCATCCAGTCCTACTTCGACGACGGTCACTCCGCCTCTACAGTCGATACTGTCGATGGTGAGCAAAAGAAGCATTCCAGTCAGGGTGTCTAGCTGTCAGGGAAATATCAGGGAATACAGTCTCGTATCCCGAATTTTTTCTATTTTTCACCTACAGTTTGTACAATTTTTGCAAATATCTAAGATCGCAATTTTCCCATTTCAATTAAATTAAGTCAGGGAATTAGACATACCAGTGACACTTAGCACCTTGTTCCTACTATCTTTGAAACTGTATAAAAAATGTCTTGTCTTTAATTCTGTTTTATCTATATTGCAGCCTTTTCTTCCCGGAGATAAACCAAAGTCCGAAGCTGGAAAGATATCGTCCTTACGCAGCGTCAGGGTGAAACCTGAACGTCTTAAATCGCTGAATACAATAATAGCGAACGCGCCGTCAACCGGGAGCCAACTGCCCAGTCCTCCACCTTCCAACACTCCGGTCACAACCCCGACTAGCACACCTTCCACAACGCCTATCGACAGTCAAAGCGTTCTTGAAAGACAGTTGAACAGTCCTTTGATGTCTCATCAATTACCTCCTTCGAGTCCGTCTCACATACCAACCGGCAATGTGAACACGACGAATACAAATGCGACTGCAGTTGTGACGCTGACACCTCCGCCTGAGAAAGACTTGAAGGAGTTGAAGCTGGACTCTAAACAGACGACCCTGCTGGCACAGGGGAAGGAAAACATCCCGATGTACGAAGAAAAGGTGACGATAGTTGCGCCCAGATCTCCCGAAGTGATAGATTTAGAGACGGAAACGGACACGAGTAGAGATAAGATAATCATTCCTAGCTTCAAGAAGAGAAAACTTGAGATACTGAGGGAAGGCGGGCTCGAGGTAACCGCCGTCGACCTGGAGGCGAGGCCCAGCGTAATCCAGGCCACCATCACGCCTGTGGTCATACCTGCGCTTTCGAAACCTATGGTCGAAGAAAAGACTGTCGAGGACGCGCCGAGTCCACCGGGTATAACGAATTCCGGTACCAAGTTGATATCGGTCACCGTTACCCCGGACATTGGACACATGCTACCTTCCCCACAGGATAATCAAAATCTGCAGTCCAGACTGCATCCTCAACACCACAGCATGAGCAAGCAGCCCACCAATAACAACACGTCTATGAATAACAACAACGTCGTTAACAGCAGGGTGATAAATCTCGGTACGGCTAACAACTCGTCTCTGCTGCAGCTCTACGCGTCCATGAACGATCACCAGAGTAACAGTAACCACGGACATTTGGGACAGCAGCAGCCACCCAACGGGAGGATACCACCGAAAGTAATACAGTCGACGTCGATATTCAATCACAATGAAAGAATGGTGTACGGTAATCCGAAGGACATAATGATGCCGCAGAAGTACCAACCATCCAATAGAAATCAAAATACTCCCAGCAGTAATTCAAGCGGAGTTCTGGACTTGACGCAAAGGTCCGACGAGAGACCTCCGCATTATTCTAGACCGAGTTTGGAGATTGTTAGAGTGCCTGTTGTCCCTAAACCGAATCCTCTAAATCTTGAAATGAGAAGTAGAGAAAAACAGCAGCAACAACCTCCGATGATGGAACAGCCAAAGAAAAATCAGGGCTTCAACTATCCCGCAAACATGCTCGACTCGAGGACGATGGTCTCAAACAATCTTGAAATAACTTTGGTCAATCCTGTCAGCAAGCAAAAACCCCACCAGCAGATATCGTCCGCTCCACCCCCTCATATGCATCAGAGAAATAACGCGCCAGGTCTGATCCCCCAGCCGCAGCAGCGGAGACAGCATCATCATCACGTGAACGGAAAATACCCGTTGAGAAACGAGCCGATACCCTCGTACACGACGAGGAAATCGAATCACAATATGGTGATACCGAATATACCCAACGTACAGAGCCTGAATCAGCTCAACAACATCGCCAATTCGTCTTACGGTAGAAATTCGTCGTCTCATCAGTTCGCCGTTGACAGAAGAAAGTCCGAAGCTGCGAACAAGGAACACAGGAGGAACAGCGAAAGCGACAGATGTTCGATACCGCAGATGCAGCAGCAGCAGCAGCAGCAAGAAGCCTGCGAGAGGCAAGGCGGAGAGGCGCAACAAAGACATCATAATTTACCGCCAAATTATCACCACCCTCCGAACCTACCGCCAATGCCGCCTAACCCAGCCTTTTTATCGCAGTTGAATAATCATGGGAAATATTTACCGATGTTCGATCCGATGTATTACTCGGCGATTTACAACGGCATGTTCCCACCCCCCATACCCCCCTCGGGCCCGTATCTCCCTCCTGAATTGAGCGCTTATTACAAAGAACAACTTCAACTGTTCGCTAATCAACCCGCAAGACTGGCGATGGCCGGACAGCCGACTGTACCGACATCAAAATAAACGATGGGATCTCAATGAAAATTTGAAGAGTGAAAACGTACTTTTTCTTGCTGTTTTTTTTTTTTTGAAAGAATTTTTTTATCATCATTATTTCCTTTTTTTTCGTAATGCAAATCAGTGAAACAGCAGATAAAACAGAGTTAAAAAAAATATTAATTCATAAGTCAATGTGTTACCTGGATGATTATTATTACTATTATTATTATTATTAATATTATTGAAAAATTGATAATTTTAAACAGATAGAAATACATTGTTGTCCTGTTGAGAAGCATATTGGCATACAAAAATGAGTAGAAAAAAGAATTGGCAAGTTATTAAGAAGAGGAAAAAATTTATTGAAAACGATTAAATTTGTACCCAAAAGTTTGATTATCTCAAGTATATAATTGAACGAGTCGCAGTTTTTCAAA